>OU452182.1:16458847-16470003 GCA_911728515.1 Peribatodes rhomboidaria
TTTATGATACCCTTAAGGATGAGCATTGGTTTAAGTTTAGTGATTGCTTTTGCGGTGACGAGGCTGTCGGGTTTATTGGCCTTGTTGAGGGCAGTCTCGATTTGATTTGTGTTATCGAAGGTGACTTTGAGTTTGTTCTTGCCAGTAAACCTCGTCTCCGCAGGTGCAAAATTGGTGTCCTTAAAGCTAACCGATTTCTGCCATGCGTTCATAGTTTCGGCAGGGTCTTCGGTCGCACTTTTGGAGGTTACGATGAGGGCAGGTCTGTATTTGGCAGGTGGTTTGCAGGTTGTTGAGCCATCCAATGTGGTCCTCGCTTCTCCTGTTGTAGAGGGGAGTGCGGTGGCAGTGTTGTATCGACGAAATTCCGCAGCTCGGTTAATAGTTTGAGCAATTTTGGAAGTTTCTTCACGTATAGTGACTCCGATTTGGTTCAAGATTTTGGTAGTTTCTTCTCGTATAGTGACTTCGATTTGGTTCATTAGGTCACTGAGGTCCGGTATCGAAGGAGGCTCTACATGGGTGTTCTCCAGGAGGTGGGAGTGGGTTTCCACTATGTTGTCGATTTCATTCATGAGTGTAATGATGGCTGTCTTGTTCTCCTTCTTAACACTTTTGCCTTCATTGATTAGGCTAACGACTTTTCCGGTTCGTTGTAGTATGGACGTCTCAAATTCTGAGTAAGTCTCGGGGGTGGTAGGATGTTTCTCAAGATTCTTTTCGTTCGTTGTAGTATGGCCAAGGACCTATCAAGGTCTGGGTAAGTCTCTGAGATGATGGGAGAAGACTGTTCGTTCTCTGATTCGTTGGTACTTGGAACGGGTTGTAGGATATTTGTAGGGCTCCCATCCCGCTTAGGTTTATGTTTAGGCTTGGGTGTTCTCGTCGTCATGTTGGTGCTAGAAGGCAGTGAAATGCGGCGGAGTGCGGCCAGTGGCCGATTGGGCGAGTGGTAGCCTGGTCGGCAAGTTAGCAAGTCCCCTGTGGACCGAGTCGGCCTGCTGGTAAGTTGCACAACCGAAGTCGGCAACTCAAGGTCCAGACGACCGGCAAGATGCCGAGTGAGCAGGTAAGTGGCAGTCCAATTCACCGGGGTGGCAATTTGTTTTGCATATTTGGCAGATTTTGGCCGCTTTGGCAACCTTTGGGAGCACCGAGCGCACGTCTGCTCTCGTTGGGGTTCTGGAGGCGACTGGTTAGGTTAGGTTAGGTTAGGTTAGGTTAGGTTAGGTTAGGTTAGGTTAGGTTAGGTTAGGTTAGGTTAGGTTAGGTTAGGTTAGGTTAGGTTAGGTTAGGTTAGGTTAGGTTAGGTTAGGTTAGGTTAGGTTAGGTTAGGTTAGGTTAGGTTAGGTTAGGTTAGGTTAGGTTAGGTTAGGTTAGGTTAGGTTAGGTTAGGTTAGGTTAGGTTAGGTTAGGTTAGGTTAGGTTAGGTTAGGTTAGGTTAGGTTAGGTTAGGTTAGGTTAGGTTAGGTTAGGTTAGGTTAGGTTAGGTTAGGTTAGGTTAGGTTAGGTTAGGTTAGGTTAGGTTAGGTTAGGTTAGGTTAGGTTAGGTTAGGTTAGGTTAGGTTAGGTTAGGTTAGGTTAGGTTAGGTTAGGTTAGGTTAGGTTAGGTTAGGTTAGGTTAGGTTAGGTTAGGTTAGGTTAGGTTAGGTTAGGTTAGGTTAGGTTAGGTTAGGTTAGGTTAGGTTAGGTTAGGTTAGGTTAGGTTAGGTTAGGTTAGGTTAGGTTAGGTTAGGTTAGGTTAGGTTAGGTTAGGTTAGGTTAGGTTAGGTTAGGTTAGGTTAGGTTAGGTTAGGTTAGGTTAGGTTAGGTTAGGTTAGGTTAGGTTAGGTTAGGTTAGGTTAGGTTAGGTTAGGTTAGGTTAGGTTAGGTTAGGTTAGGTTAGGTTAGGTTAGGTTAGGTTAGGTTAGGTTAGGTTAGGTTAGGTTAGGTTAGGTTAGGTTAGGTTAGGTTAGGTTAGGTTAGGTTAGGTTAGGTTAGGTTAGGTTAGGTTAGGTTAGGTTAGGTTAGGTTAGGTTAGGTTAGGTTAGGTTAGGTTAGGTTAGGTTAGGTTAGGTTAGGTTAGGTTAGGTTAGGTTAGGTTAGGTTAGGTTAGGTTAGGTTAGGTTAGGTTAGGTTAGGTTAGGTTAGGTTAGGTTAGGTTAGGTTAGGTTAGGTTAGGTTAGGTTAGGTTAGGTTAGGTTAGGTTAGGTTAGGTTAGGTTAGGTTAGGTTAGGTTAGGTTAGGTTAGGTTAGGTTAGGTTAGGTTAGGTTAGGTTAGGTTAGGTTAGGTTAGGTTAGGTTAGGTTAGGTTAGGTTAGGTTAGGTTAGGTTAGGTTAGGTTAGGTTAGGTTAGGTTAGGTTAGGTTAGGTTAGGTTAGGTTAGGTTAGGTTAGGTTAGGTTAGGTTAGGTTAGGTTAGGTTAGGTTAGGTTAGGTTAGGTTAGGTTAGGTTAGGTTAGGTTAGGTTAGGTTAGGTTAGGTTAGGTTAGGTTAGGTTAGGTTAGGTTAGGTTAGGTTAGGTTAGGTTAGGTTAGGTTAGGTTAGGTTAGGTTAGGTTAGGTTAGGTTAGGTTAGGTTAGGTTAGGTTAGGTTAGGTTAGGTTAGGTTAGGTTAGGTTAGGTTAGGTTAGGTTAGGTTAGGTTAGGTTAGGTTAGGTTAGGTTAGGTTAGGTTAGGTTAGGTTAGGTTAGGTTAGGTTAGGTTAGGTTAGGTTAGGTTAGGTTAGGTTAGGTTAGGTTAGGTTAGGTTAGGTTAGGTTAGGTTAGGTTAGGTTAGGTTAGGTTAGGTTAGGTTAGGTTAGGTTAGGTTAGGTTAGGTTAGGTTAGGTTAGGTTAGGTTAGGTTAGGTTAGGTTAGGTTAGGTTAGGTTAGGTTAGGTTAGGTTAGGTTAGGTTAGGTTAGGTTAGGTTAGGTTAGGTTAGGTTAGGTTAGGTTAGGTTAGGTTAGGTTAGGTTAGGTTAGGTTAGGTTAGGTTAGGTTAGGTTAGGTTAGGTTAGGTTAGGTTAGGTTAGGTTAGGTTAGGTTAGGTTAGGTTAGGTTAGGTTAGGTTAGGTTAGGTTAGGTTAGGTTAGGTTAGGTTAGGTTAGGTTAGGTTAGGTTAGGTTAGGTTAGGTTAGGTTAGGTTAGGTTAGGTTAGGTTAGGTTAGGTTAGGTTAGGTTAGGTTAGGTTAGGTTAGGTTAGGTTAGGTTAGGTTAGGTTAGGTTAGGTTAGGTTAGGTTAGGTTAGGTTAGGTTAGGTTAGGTTAGGTTAGGTTAGGTTAGGTTAGGTTAGGTTAGGTTAGGTTAGGTTAGGTTAGGTTAGGTTAGGTTAGGTTAGGTTAGGTTAGGTTAGGTTAGGTTAGGTTAGGTTAGGTTAGGTTAGGTTAGGTTAGGTTAGGTTAGGTTAGGTTAGGTTAGGTTAGGTTAGGTTAGGTTAGGTTAGGTTAGGTTAGGTTAGGTTAGGTTAGGTTAGGTTAGGTTAGGTTAGGTTAGGTTAGGTTAGGTTAGGTTAGGTTAGGTTAGGTTAGGTTAGGTTAGGTTAGGTTAGGTTAGGTTAGGTTAGGTTAGGTTAGGTTAGGTTAGGTTAGGTTAGGTTAGGTTAGGTTAGGTTAGGTTAGGTTAGGTTAGGTTAGGTTAGGTTAGGTTAGGTTAGGTTAGGTTAGGTTAGGTTAGGTTAGGTTAGGTTAGGTTAGGTTAGGTTAGGTTAGGTTAGGTTAGGTTAGGTTAGGTTAGGTTAGGTTAGGTTAGGTTAGGTTAGGTTAGGTTAGGTTAGGTTAGGTTAGGTTAGGTTAGGTTAGGTTAGGTTAGGTTAGGTTAGGTTAGGTTAGGTTAGGTTAGGTTAGGTTAGGTTAGGTTAGGTTAGGTTAGGTTAGGTTAGGTTAGGTTAGGTTAGGTTAGGTTAGGTTAGGTTAGGTTAGGTTAGGTTAGGTTAGGTTAGGTTAGGTTAGGTTAGGTTAGGTTAGGTTAGGTTAGGTTAGGTTAGGTTAGGTTAGGTTAGGTTAGGTTAGGTTAGGTTAGGTTAGGTTAGGTTAGGTTAGGTTAGGTTAGGTTAGGTTAGGTTAGGTTAGGTTAGGTTAGGTTAGGTTAGGTTAGGTTAGGTTAGGTTAGGTTAGGTTAGGTTAGGTTAGGTTAGGTTAGGTTAGGTTAGGTTAGGTTAGGTTAGGTTAGGTTAGGTTAGGTTAGGTTAGGTTAGGTTAGGTTAGGTTAGGTTAGGTTAGGTTAGGTTAGGTTAGGTTAGGTTAGGTTAGGTTAGGTTAGGTTAGGTTAGGTTAGGTTAGGTTAGGTTAGGTTAGGTTAGGTTAGGTTAGGTTAGGTTAGGTTAGGTTAGGTTAGGTTAGGTTAGGTTAGGTTAGGTTAGGTTAGGTTAGGTTAGGTTAGGTTAGGTTAGGTTAGGTTAGGTTAGGTTAGGTTAGGTTAGGTTAGGTTAGGTTAGGTTAGGTTAGGTTAGGTTAGGTTAGGTTAGGTTAGGTTAGGTTAGGTTAGGTTAGGTTAGGTTAGGTTAGGTTAGGTTAGGTTAGGTTAGGTTAGGTTAGGTTAGGTTAGGTTAGGTTAGGTTAGGTTAGGTTAGGTTAGGTTAGGTTAGGTTAGGTTAGGTTAGGTTAGGTTAGGTTAGGTTAGGTTAGGTTAGGTTAGGTTAGGTTAGGTTAGGTTAGGTTAGGTTAGGTTAGGTTAGGTTAGGTTAGGTTAGGTTAGGTTAGGTTAGGTTAGGTTAGGTTAGGTTAGGTTAGGTTAGGTTAGGTTAGGTTAGGTTAGGTTAGGTTAGGTTAGGTTAGGTTAGGTTAGGTTAGGTTAGGTTAGGTTAGGTTAGGTTAGGTTAGGTTAGGTTAGGTTAGGTTAGGTTAGGTTAGGTTAGGTTAGGTTAGGTTAGGTTAGGTTAGGTTAGGTTAGGTTAGGTTAGGTTAGGTTAGGTTAGGTTAGGTTAGGTTAGGTTAGGTTAGGTTAGGTTAGGTTAGGTTAGGTTAGGTTAGGTTAGGTTAGGTTAGGTTAGGTTAGGTTAGGTTAGGTTAGGTTAGGTTAGGTTAGGTTAGGTTAGGTTAGGTTAGGTTAGGTTAGGTTAGGTTAGGTTAGGTTAGGTTAGGTTAGGTTAGGTTAGGTTAGGTTAGGTTAGGTTAGGTTAGGTTAGGTTAGGTTAGGTTAGGTTAGGTTAGGTTAGGTTAGGTTAGGTTAGGTTAGGTTAGGTTAGGTTAGGTTAGGTTAGGTTAGGTTAGGTTAGGTTAGGTTAGGTTAGGTTAGGTTAGGTTAGGTTAGGTTAGGTTAGGTTAGGTTAGGTTAGGTTAGGTTAGGTTAGGTTAGGTTAGGTTAGGTTAGGTTAGGTTAGGTTAGGTTAGGTTAGGTTAGGTTAGGTTAGGTTAGGTTAGGTTAGGTTAGGTTAGGTTAGGTTAGGTTAGGTTAGGTTAGGTTAGGTTAGGTTAGGTTAGGTTAGGTTAGGTTAGGTTAGGTTAGGTTAGGTTAGGTTAGGTTAGGTTAGGTTAGGTTAGGTTAGGTTAGGTTAGGTTAGGTTAGGTTAGGTTAGGTTAGGTTAGGTTAGGTTAGGTTAGGTTAGGTTAGGTTAGGTTAGGTTAGGTTAGGTTAGGTTAGGTTAGGTTAGGTTAGGTTAGGTTAGGTTAGGTTAGGTTAGGTTAGGTTAGGTTAGGTTAGGTTAGGTTAGGTTAGGTTAGGTTAGGTTAGGTTAGGTTAGGTTAGGTTAGGTTAGGTTAGGTTAGGTTAGGTTAGGTTAGGTTAGGTTAGGTTAGGTTAGGTTAGGTTAGGTTAGGTTAGGTTAGGTTAGGTTAGGTTAGGTTAGGTTAGGTTAGGTTAGGTTAGGTTAGGTTAGGTTAGGTTAGGTTAGGTTAGGTTAGGTTAGGTTAGGTTAGGTTAGGTTAGGTTAGGTTAGGTTAGGTTAGGTTAGGTTAGGTTAGGTTAGGTTAGGTTAGGTTAGGTTAGGTTAGGTTAGGTTAGGTTAGGTTAGGTTAGGTTAGGTTAGGTTAGGTTAGGTTAGGTTAGGTTAGGTTAGGTTAGGTTAGGTTAGGTTAGGTTAGGTTAGGTTAGGTTAGGTTAGGTTAGGTTAGGTTAGGTTAGGTTAGGTTAGGTTAGGTTAGGCTAGGTTAGGTTAGGTTAGGTTAGGTTAGGTTAGGTTAGGTTAGGTTAGGTTAGGTTAGGTTAGGTTAGGTTAGGTTAGGTTAGGTTAGGTTAGGTTAGGTTAGGTTAGGTTAGGTTAGGTTAGGTTAGGTTAGGTTAGGTTAGGTTAGGTTAGGTTAGGTTAGGTTAGGTTAGGTTAGGTTAGGTTAGGTTAGGTTAGGTTAGGTTAGGTTAGGTTAGGTTAGGTTAGGTTAGGTTAGGTTAGGTTAGGTTAGGTTAGGTTAGGTTAGGTTAGGTTAGGTTAGGTTAGGTTAGGTTAGGTTAGGTTAGGTTAGGTTAGGTTAGGTTAGGTTAGGTTAGGTTAGGTTAGGTTAGGTTAGGTTAGGTTAGGTTAGGTTAGGTTAGGTTAGGTTAGGTTAGGTTAGGTTAGGTTAGGTTAGGTTAGGTTAGGTTAGGTTAGGTTAGGTTAGGTTAGGTTAGGTTAGGTTAGGTTAGGTTAGGTTAGGTTAGGTTAGGTTAGGTTAGGTTAGGTTAGGTTAGGTTAGGTTAGGTTAGGTTAGGTTAGGTTAGGTTAGGTTAGGTTAGGTTAGGTTAGGTTAGGTTAGGTTAGGTTAGGTTAGGTTAGGTTAGGTTAGGTTAGGTTAGGTTAGGTTAGGTTAGGTTAGGTTAGGTTAGGTTAGGTTAGGTTAGGTTAGGTTAGGTTAGGTTAGGTTAGGTTAGGTTAGGTTAGGTTAGGTTAGGTTAGGTTAGGTTAGGTTAGGTTAGGTTAGGTTAGGTTAGGTTAGGTTAGGTTAGGTTAGGTTAGGTTAGGTTAGGTTAGGTTAGGTTAGGTTAGGTTAGGTTAGGTTAGGTTAGGTTAGGTTAGGTTAGGTTAGGTTAGGTTAGGTTAGGTTAGGTTAGGTTAGGTTAGGTTAGGTTAGGTTAGGTTAGGTTAGGTTAGGTTAGGTTAGGTTAGGTTAGGTTAGGTTAGGTTAGGTTAGGTTAGGTTAGGTTAGGTTAGGTTAGGTTAGGTTAGGTTAGGTTAGGTTAGGTTAGGTTAGGTTAGGTTAGGTTAGGTTAGGTTAGGTTAGGTTAGGTTAGGTTAGGTTAGGTTAGGTTAGGTTAGGTTAGGTTAGGTTAGGTTAGGTTAGGTTAGGTTAGGTTAGGTTAGGTTAGGTTAGGTTAGGTTAGGTTAGGTTAGGTTAGGTTAGGTTAGGTTAGGTTAGGTTAGGTTAGGTTAGGTTAGGTTAGGTTAGGTTAGGTTAGGTTAGGTTAGGTTAGGTTAGGTTAGGTTAGGTTAGGTTAGGTTAGGTTAGGTTAGGTTAGGTTAGGTTAGGTTAGGTTAGGTTAGGTTAGGTTAGGTTAGGTTAGGTTAGGTTAGGTTAGGTTAGGTTAGGTTAGGTTAGGTTAGGTTAGGTTAGGTTAGGTTAGGTTAGGTTAGGTTAGGTTAGGTTAGGTTAGGTTAGGTTAGGTTAGGTTAGGTTAGGTTAGGTTAGGTTAGGTTAGGTTAGGTTAGGTTAGGTTAGGTTAGGTTAGGTTAGGTTAGGTTAGGTTAGGTTAGGTTAGGTTAGGTTAGGTTAGGTTAGGTTAGGTTAGGTTAGGTTAGGTTAGGTTAGGTTAGGTTAGGTTAGGTTAGGTTAGGTTAGGTTAGGTTAGGTTAGGTTAGGTTAGGTTAGGTTAGGTTAGGTTAGGTTAGGTTAGGTTAGGTTAGGTTAGGTTAGGTTAGGTTAGGTTAGGTTAGGTTAGGTTAGGTTAGGTTAGGTTAGGTTAGGTTAGGTTAGGTTAGGTTAGGTTAGGTTAGGTTAGGTTAGGTTAGGTTAGGTTAGGTTAGGTTAGGTTAGGTTAGGTTAGGTTAGGTTAGGTTAGGTTAGGTTAGGTTAGGTTAGGTTAGGTTAGGTTAGGTTAGGTTAGGTTAGGTTAGGTTAGGTTAGGTTAGGTTAGGTTAGGTTAGGTTAGGTTAGGTTAGGTTAGGTTAGGTTAGGTTAGGTTAGGTTAGGTTAGGTTAGGTTAGGTTAGGTTAGGTTAGGTTAGGTTAGGTTAGGTTAGGTTAGGTTAGGTTAGGTTAGGTTAGGTTAGGTTAGGTTAGGTTAGGTTAGGTTAGGTTAGGTTAGGTTAGGTTAGGTTAGGTTAGGTTAGGTTAGGTTAGGTTAGGTTAGGTTAGGTTAGGTTAGGTTAGGTTAGGTTAGGTTAGGTTAGGTTAGGTTAGGTTAGGTTAGGTTAGGTTAGGTTAGGTTAGGTTAGGTTAGGTTAGGTTAGGTTAGGTTAGGTTAGGTTAGGTTAGGTTAGGTTAGGTTAGGTTAGGTTAGGTTAGGTTAGGTTAGGTTAGGTTAGGTTAGGTTAGGTTAGGTTAGGTTAGGTTAGGTTAGGTTAGGTTAGGTTAGGTTAGGTTAGGTTAGGTTAGGTTAGGTTAGGTTAGGTTAGGTTAGGTTAGGTTAGGTTAGGTTAGGTTAGGTTAGGTTAGGTTAGGTTAGGTTAGGTTAGGTTAGGTTAGGTTAGGTTAGGTTAGGTTAGGTTAGGTTAGGTTAGGTTAGGTTAGGTTAGGTTAGGTTAGGTTACGTTAGGTTAGGTTAGGTTAGGTTAGGTTAGGTTAGGTTAGGTTAGGTTAGGTTAGGTTAGGTTAGGTTAGGTTAGGTTAGGTTAGGTTAGGTTAGGTTAGGTTAGGTTAGGTTAGGTTAGGTTAGGTTAGGTTAGGTTAGGTTAGGTTAGGTTAGGTTAGGTTAGGTTAGGTTAGGTTAGGTTAGGTTAGGTTAGGTTAGGTTAGGTTAGGTTAGGTTAGGTTAGGTTAGGTTAGGTTAGGTTAGGTTAGGTTAGGTTAGGTTAGGTTAGGTTAGGTTAGGTTAGGTTAGGTTAGGTTAGGTTAGGTTAGGTTAGGTTAGGTTAGGTTAGGTTAGGTTAGGTTAGGTTAGGTTAGGTTAGGTTAGGTTAGGTTAGGTTAGGTTAGGTTAGGTTAGGTTAGGTTAGGTTAGGTTAGGTTAGGTTAGGTTAGGTTAGGTTAGGTTAGGTTAGGTTAGGTTAGGTTAGGTTAGGTTAGGTTAGGTTAGGTTAGGTTAGGTTAGGTTAGGTTAGGTTAGGTTAGGTTAGGTTAGGTTAGGTTAGGTTAGGTTAGGTTAGGTTAGGTTAGGTTAGGTTAGGTTAGGTTAGGTTAGGTTAGGTTAGGTTAGGTGAGGTTAGGTTAGGTTAGGTTAGGTTAGGTTAGGTTAGGTTAGGTTAGGTTAGGTTAGGTTAGGTTAGGTTAGGTTAGGTTAGGTTAGGTTAGGTTAGGTTAGGTTAGGTTAGGTTAGGTTAGGTTAGGTTAGGTTAGGTTAGGTTAGGTTAGGTTAGGTTAGGTTAGGTTAGGTTAGGTTAGGTTAGGTTAGGTTAGGTTAGGTTAGGTTAGGTTAGGTTAGGTTAGGTTAGGTTAGGTTAGGTTAGGTTAGGTTAGGTTAGGTTAGGTTAGGTTAGGTTAGGTTAGGTTAGGTTAGGTTAGGTTAGGTTAGGTTAGGTTAGGTTAGGTTAGGTTAGGTTAGGTTAGGTTAGGTTAGGTTAGGTTAGGTTAGGTGAGGTTAGGTTAGGTTAGGTTAGGTTAGGTTAGGTTAGGTTAGGTTAGGTTAGGTTAGGTTAGGTTAGGTTAGGTTAGGTTAGGTTAGGTTAGGTTAGGTTAGGTTAGGTTAGGTTAGGTTAGGTTAGGTTAGGTTAGGTTAGGTTAGGTTAGGTTAGGTTAGGTTAGGTTAGGTTAGGTTAGGTTAGGTTAGGTTAGGTTAGGTTAGGTTAGGATAGGTTAGGTTAGGTTAGGTTAGGTTAGGTTAGGTTAGGTTAGGTTAGGTTAGGTTAGGTTAGGTTAGGTTAGGTTAGGTTAGGTTAGGTTAGGTTAGGTTAGGTTAGGTTAGGTTAGGTTAGGTTAGGTTAGGTTAGGTTAGGTTAGGTTAGGTTAGGTTAGGTTAGGTTAGGTTAGGTTAGGTTAGGTTAGGTTAGGTTAGGTTAGGTTAGGTTAGGTTAGGTTAGGTTAGGTTAGGTTAGGTTAGGTTAGGTTAGGTTAGGTTAGGTTAGGTTAGGTTAGGTTAGGTTAGGTTAGGTTAGGTTAGGTTAGGTTAGGTTAGGTTAGGTTAGGTTAGGTTAGGTTAGGTTAGGTTAGGTTAGGTTAGGTTAGGTTAGGTTAGGTTAGGTTAGGTTAGGTTAGGTTAGGTTAGGTTAGGTTAGGTTAGGTTAGGTTAGGTTAGGTTAGGTTAGGTTAGGTTAGGTTAGGTTAGGTTAGGTTAGGTTAGGTTAGGTTAGGTTAGGTTAGGTTAGGTTAGGTTAGGTTAGGTTAGGTTAGGTTAGGTTAGGTTAGGTTAGGTTAGGTTAGGTTAGGTTAGGTTAGGTTAGGTTAGGTTAGGTTAGGTTAGGTTAGGTTAGGTTAGGTTAGGTTAGGTTAGGTTAGGTTAGGTTAGGTTAGGTTAGGTTAGGTTAGGTTAGGTTAGGTTAGGTTAGGTTAGGTTAGGTTAGGTTAGGTTAGGTTAGGTTAGGTTAGGTTAGGTTAGGTTAGGTTAGGTTAGGTTAGGTTAGGTTAGGTTAGGTTAGGTTAGGTTAGGTTAGGTTAGGTTAGGTTAGGTTAGGTTAGGTTAGGTTAGGTTAGGTTAGGTTAGGTTAGGTTAGGTTAGGTTAGGTTAGGTTAGGATAGGTTAGGTTAGGTTAGGTTAGGTTAGGTTAGGTTAGGTTAGGTTAGGTTAGGTTAGGTTAGGTTAGGTTAGGTTAGGTTAGGTTAGGTTAGGTTAGGTTAGGTTAGGTTAGGTTAGGTTAGGTTAGGTTAGGTTAGGTTAGGTTAGGTTAGGTTAGGTTAGGTTAGGTTAGGTTAGGTTAGGTTAGGTTAGGTTAGGTTAGGTTAGGTTAGGTTAGGTTAGGTTAGGTTAGGTTAGGTTAGGTTATGTTAGGTTAGGTTAGGTTAGGTTAGGTTAGGTTAGGTTAGGTTAGGTTAGGTTAGGTTAGGTTAGGTTAGGTTAGGTTAGGTTAGGTTAGGTTAGGTTAGGTTAGGTTAGGTTAGGTTAGGTTAGGTTAGGTTAGGTTAGGTTAGGTTAGGTTAGGTTAGGTTAGGTCAGGTTAGGTTAGGTTAGGTTAGGTTAGGTTAGGTTAGGTTAGGTTAGGTTAGGTTAGGTTAGGTTAGGTTAGGTTAGGTTAGGTTAGGTTAGGTTAGGTTAGGTTAGGTTAGG
>OU452183.1:0-15000 GCA_911728515.1 Peribatodes rhomboidaria
TAACGCAGCACTTTAGAGAAAAACTGAAAAACATTCTAAATTTCACTAACCTAACATAACCCACACCTTTGGCATTGAATAACTTCTATATTTGGCATACTAGAATTTTTTAATTATTTCTACAGAGTTCAGAGGGTGATAGCGCATCACGCCCCACCCTTTAAACAACGAATTTTGCACATTTTTTCAAAATTTTTCAAACCGAGTTTACCTTAGGGGTGATCATTTCTCATACATTCGATTTTTAGAGTGTTTAAAAACTTTACTTATCTTACCGTGTGACACGTCGCTGGATTCGGCTCGACGAACTGCACCAGGATCTGAAACAAAAAACTGAAATTAACGCAGCACTTTAGAGAAAAACTGAAAAACATTCTAAATTTCACTAACCTAACATAACCCACACCTTTGGCATTGAATAACTTCTATATTTGGCATACTAGAATTTTTTAATTATTTCTACAGAGTTCAGAGGGTGATAGCGCATCACGCCCCACCCTTTAAACAACGAATTTTGCACATTTTTTCAAAATTTTTCAAACCGAGTTTACCTTAGGGGTGATCATTTCTCATACATTCGATTTTTAGAGTGTTTAAAACTTTACTTATCTTACCGTGTGACACGTCGCTGGATTCGGCTCGACGAACTGCACCAGGATCTGAAACAAAAAACTGAAATTAACGCAGCACTTTAGAGAAAAACTGAAAAACATTCTAAATTTCACTAACCTAACATAACCCACACCTTTGGCATTGAATAACTTCTATATTTGGCATACTAGAATTTTTTAATTATTTCTACAGAGTTCAGAGGGTGATAGCGCATCACGCCCCACCCTTTAAACAACGAATTTTGCACATTTTTTCAAAATTTTTCAAACCGAGTTTACCTTAGGGGTGATCATTTCTCATACATTCGATTTTTAGAGTGTTTAAAAACTTTACTTATCTTACCGTGTGACACGTCGCTGGATTCGGCTCGACGAACTGCACCAGGATCTGAAACAAAAAACTGAAATTAACGCAGCACTTTAGAGAAAAACTGAAAAACATTCTAAATTTCACTAACCTAACATAACCCACACCTTTGGCATTGAATAACTTCTATATTTGGCATACTAGAATTTTTTAATTATTTCTACAGAGTTCAGAGGGTGATAGCGCATCACGCCCCACCCTTTAAACAACGAATTTTGCACATTTTTTCAAAATTTTTCAAACCGAGTTTACCTTAGGGGTGATCATTTCTCATACATTCGATTTTTAGAGTGTTTAAAAACTTTACTTATCTTACCGTGTGACACGTCGCTGGATTCGGCTCGACGAACTGCACCAGGATCTGAAACAAAAAACTGAAATTAACGCAGCACTTTAGAGAAAAACTGAAAAACATTCTAAATTTCACTAACCTAACATAACCCACACCTTTGGCATTGAATAACTTCTATATTTGGCATACTAGAATTTTTTAATTATTTCTACAGAGTTCAGAGGGTGATAGCGCATCACGCCCCACCCTTTAAACAACGAATTTTGCACATTTTTTCAAAATTTTTCAAACCGAGTTTACCTTAGGGGTGATCATTTCTCATACATTCGATTTTTAGAGTGTTTAAAAACTTTACTTATCTTACCGTGTGACACGTCGCTGGATTCGGCTCGACGAACTGCACCAGGATCTGAAACAAAAAACTGAAATTAACGCAGCACTTTAGAGAAAAACTGAAAAACATTCTAAATTTCACTAACCTAACATAACCCACACCTTTGGCATTGAATAACTTCTATATTTGGCATACTAGAATTTTTTAATTATTTCTACAGAGTTCAGAGGGTGATAGCGCATCACGCCCCACCCTTTAAACAACGAATTTTGCACATTTTTTCAAAATTTTTCAAACCGAGTTTACCTTAGGGGTGATCATTTCTCATACATTCGATTTTTAGAGTGTTTAAAAACTTTACTTATCTTACCGTGTGACACGTCGCTGGATTCGGCTCGACGAACTGCACCAGGATCTGAAACAAAAAACTGAAATTAACGCAGCACTTTAGAGAAAAACTGAAAAACATTCTAAATTTCACTAACCTAACATAACCCACACCTTTGGCATTGAATAACTTCTATATTTGGCATACTAGAATTTTTTAATTATTTCTACAGAGTTCAGAGGGTGATAGCGCATCACGCCCCACCCTTTAAACAACGAATTTTGCACATTTTTTCAAAATTTTTCAAACCGAGTTTACCTTAGGGGTGATCATTTCTCATACATTCGATTTTTAGAGTGTTTAAAAACTTTACTTATCTTACCGTGTGACACGTCGCTGGATTCGGCTCGACGAACTGCACCAGGATCTGAAACAAAAAACTGAAATTAACGCAGCACTTTAGAGAAAAACTGAAAAACATTCTAAATTTCACTAACCTAACATAACCCACACCTTTGGCATTGAATAACTTCTATATTTGGCATACTAGAATTTTTTAATTATTTCTACAGAGTTCAGAGGGTGATAGCGCATCACGCCCCACCCTTTAAACAACGAATTTTGCACATTTTTTCAAAATTTTTCAAACCGAGTTTACCTTAGGGGTGATCATTTCTCATACATTCGATTTTTAGAGTGTTTAAAAACTTTACTTATCTTACCGTGTGACACGTCGCTGGATTCGGCTCGACGAACTGCACCAGGATCTGAAACAAAAAACTGAAATTAACGCAGCACTTTAGAGAAAAACTGAAAAACATTCTAAATTTCACTAACCTAACATAACCCACACCTTTGGCATTGAATAACTTCTATATTTGGCATACTAGAATTTTTTAATTATTTCTACAGAGTTCAGAGGGTGATAGCGCATCACGCCCCACCCTTTAAACAACGAATTTTGCACATTTTTTCAAAATTTTTCAAACCGAGTTTACCTTAGGGGTGATCATTTCTCATACATTCGATTTTTAGAGTGTTTAAAAACTTTACTTATCTTACCGTGTGACACGTCGCTGGATTCGGCTCGACGAACTGCACCAGGATCTGAAACAAAAAACTGAAATTAACGCAGCACTTTAGAGAAAAACTGAAAAACATTCTAAATTTCACTAACCTAACATAACCCACACCTTTGGCATTGAATAACTTCTATATTTGGCATACTAGAATTTTTTAATTATTTCTACAGAGTTCAGAGGGTGATAGCGCATCACGCCCCACCCTTTAAACAACGAATTTTGCACATTTTTTCAAAATTTTTCAAACCGAGTTTACCTTAGGGGTGATCATTTCTCATACATTCGATTTTTAGAGTGTTTAAAAACTTTACTTATCTTACCGTGTGACACGTCGCTGGATTCGGCTCGACGAACTGCACCAGGATCTGAAACAAAAAACTGAAATTAACGCAGCACTTTAGAGAAAAACTGAAAAACATTCTAAATTTCACTAACCTAACATAACCCACACCTTTGGCATTGAATAACTTCTATATTTGGCATACTAGAATTTTTTAATTATTTCTACAGAGTTCAGAGGGTGATAGCGCATCACGCCCCACCCTTTAAACAACGAATTTTGCACATTTTTTCAAAATTTTTCAAACCGAGTTTACCTTAGGGGTGATCATTTCTCATACATTCGATTTTTAGAGTGTTTAAAAACTTTACTTATCTTACCGTGTGACACGTCGCTGGATTCGGCTCGACGAACTGCACCAGGATCTGAAACAAAAAACTGAAATTAACGCAGCACTTTAGAGAAAAACTGAAAAACATTCTAAATTTCACTAACCTAACATAACCCACACCTTTGGCATTGAATAACTTCTATATTTGGCATACTAGAATTTTTTAATTATTTCTACAGAGTTCAGAGGGTGATAGCGCATCACGCCCCACCCTTTAAACAACGAATTTTGCACATTTTTTCAAAATTTTTCAAACCGAGTTTACCTTAGGGGTGATCATTTCTCATACATTCGATTTTTAGAGTGTTTAAAAACTTTACTTATCTTACCGTGTGACACGTCGCTGGATTCGGCTCGACGAACTGCACCAGGATCTGAAACAAAAAACTGAAATTAACGCAGCACTTTAGAGAAAAACTGAAAAACATTCTAAATTTCACTAACCTAACATAACCCACACCTTTGGCATTGAATAACTTCTATATTTGGCATACTAGAATTTTTTAATTATTTCTACAGAGTTCAGAGGGTGATAGCGCATCACGCCCCACCCTTTAAACAACGAATTTTGCACATTTTTTCAAAATTTTTCAAACCGAGTTTACCTTAGGGGTGATCATTTCTCATACATTCGATTTTTAGAGTGTTTAAAAACTTTACTTATCTTACCGTGTGACACGTCGCTGGATTCGGCTCGACGAACTGCACCAGGATCTGAAACAAAAAACTGAAATTAACGCAGCACTTTAGAGAAAAACTGAAAAACATTCTAAATTTCACTAACCTAACATAACCCACACCTTTGGCATTGAATAACTTCTATATTTGGCATACTAGAATTTTTTAATTATTTCTACAGAGTTCAGAGGGTGATAGCGCATCACGCCCCACCCTTTAAACAACGAATTTTGCACATTTTTTCAAAATTTTTCAAACCGAGTTTACCTTAGGGGTGATCATTTCTCATACATTCGATTTTTAGAGTGTTTAAAAACTTTACTTATCTTACCGTGTGACACGTCGCTGGATTCGGCTCGACGAACTGCACCAGGATCTGAAACAAAAAACTGAAATTAACGCAGCACTTTAGAGAAAAACTGAAAAACATTCTAAATTTCACTAACCTAACATAACCCACACCTTTGGCATTGAATAACTTCTATATTTGGCATACTAGAATTTTTTAATTATTTCTACAGAGTTCAGAGGGTGATAGCGCATCACGCCCCACCCTTTAAACAACGAATTTTGCACATTTTTTCAAAATTTTTCAAACCGAGTTTACCTTAGGGGTGATCATTTCTCATACATTCGATTTTTAGAGTGTTTAAAAACTTTACTTATCTTACCGTGTGACACGTCGCTGGATTCGGCTCGACGAACTGCACCAGGATCTGAAACAAAAAACTGAAATTAACGCAGCACTTTAGAGAAAAACTGAAAAACATTCTAAATTTCACTAACCTAACATAACCCACACCTTTGGCATTGAATAACTTCTATATTTGGCATACTAGAATTTTTTAATTATTTCTACAGAGTTCAGAGGGTGATAGCGCATCACGCCCCACCCTTTAAACAACGAATTTTGCACATTTTTTCAAAATTTTTCAAACCGAGTTTACCTTAGGGGTGATCATTTCTCATACATTCGATTTTTAGAGTGTTTAAAAACTTTACTTATCTTACCGTGTGACACGTCGCTGGATTCGGCTCGACGAACTGCACCAGGATCTGAAACAAAAAACTGAAATTAACGCAGCACTTTAGAGAAAAACTGAAAAACATTCTAAATTTCACTAACCTAACATAACCCACACCTTTGGCATTGAATAACTTCTATATTTGGCATACTAGAATTTTTTAATTATTTCTACAGAGTTCAGAGGGTGATAGCGCATCACGCCCCACCCTTTAAACAACGAATTTTGCACATTTTTTCAAAATTTTTCAAACCGAGTTTACCTTAGGGGTGATCATTTCTCATACATTCGATTTTTAGAGTGTTTAAAAACTTTACTTATCTTACCGTGTGACACGTCGCTGGATTCGGCTCGACGAACTGCACCAGGATCTGAAACAAAAAACTGAAATTAACGCAGCACTTTAGAGAAAAACTGAAAAACATTCTAAATTTCACTAACCTAACATAACCCACACCTTTGGCATTGAATAACTTCTATATTTGGCATACTAGAATTTTTTAATTATTTCTACAGAGTTCAGAGGGTGATAGCGCATCACGCCCCACCCTTTAAACAACGAATTTTGCACATTTTTTCAAAATTTTTCAAACCGAGTTTACCTTAGGGGTGATCATTTCTCATACATTCGATTTTTAGAGTGTTTAAAAACTTTACTTATCTTACCGTGTGACACGTCGCTGGATTCGGCTCGACGAACTGCACCAGGATCTGAAACAAAAAACTGAAATTAACGCAGCACTTTAGAGAAAAACTGAAAAACATTCTAAATTTCACTAACCTAACATAACCCACACCTTTGGCATTGAATAACTTCTATATTTGGCATACTAGAATTTTTTAATTATTTCTACAGAGTTCAGAGGGTGATAGCGCATCACGCCCCACCCTTTAAACAACGAATTTTGCACATTTTTTCAAAATTTTTCAAACCGAGTTTACCTTAGGGGTGATCATTTCTCATACATTCGATTTTTAGAGTGTTTAAAAACTTTACTTATCTTACCGTGTGACACGTCGCTGGATTCGGCTCGACGAACTGCACCAGGATCTGAAACAAAAAACTGAAATTAACGCAGCACTTTAGAGAAAAACTGAAAAACATTCTAAATTTCACTAACCTAACATAACCCACACCTTTGGCATTGAATAACTTCTATATTTGGCATACTAGAATTTTTTAATTATTTCTACAGAGTTCAGAGGGTGATAGCGCATCACGCCCCACCCTTTAAACAACGAATTTTGCACATTTTTTCAAAATTTTTCAAACCGAGTTTACCTTAGGGGTGATCATTTCTCATACATTCGATTTTTAGAGTGTTTAAAAACTTTACTTATCTTACCGTGTGACACGTCGCTGGATTCGGCTCGACGAACTGCACCAGGATCTGAAACAAAAAACTGAAATTAACGCAGCACTTTAGAGAAAAACTGAAAAACATTCTAAATTTCACTAACCTAACATAACCCACACCTTTGGCATTGAATAACTTCTATATTTGGCATACTAGAATTTTTTAATTATTTCTACAGAGTTCAGAGGGTGATAGCGCATCACGCCCCACCCTTTAAACAACGAATTTTGCACATTTTTTCAAAATTTTTCAAACCGAGTTTACCTTAGGGGTGATCATTTCTCATACATTCGATTTTTAGAGTGTTTAAAAACTTTACTTATCTTACCGTGTGACACGTCGCTGGATTCGGCTCGACGAACTGCACCAGGATCTGAAACAAAAAACTGAAATTAACGCAGCACTTTAGAGAAAAACTGAAAAACATTCTAAATTTCACTAACCTAACATAACCCACACCTTTGGCATTGAATAACTTCTATATTTGGCATACTAGAATTTTTTAATTATTTCTACAGAGTTCAGAGGGTGATAGCGCATCACGCCCCACCCTTTAAACAACGAATTTTGCACATTTTTTCAAAATTTTTCAAACCGAGTTTACCTTAGGGGTGATCATTTCTCATACATTCGATTTTTAGAGTGTTTAAAAACTTTACTTATCTTACCGTGTGACACGTCGCTGGATTCGGCTCGACGAACTGCACCAGGATCTGAAACAAAAAACTGAAATTAACGCAGCACTTTAGAGAAAAACTGAAAAACATTCTAAATTTCACTAACCTAACATAACCCACACCTTTGGCATTGAATAACTTCTATATTTGGCATACTAGAATTTTTTAATTATTTCTACAGAGTTCAGAGGGTGATAGCGCATCACGCCCCACCCTTTAAACAACGAATTTTGCACATTTTTTCAAAATTTTTCAAACCGAGTTTACCTTAGGGGTGATCATTTCTCATACATTCGATTTTTAGAGTGTTTAAAAACTTTACTTATCTTACCGTGTGACACGTCGCTGGATTCGGCTCGACGAACTGCACCAGGATCTGAAACAAAAAACTGAAATTAACGCAGCACTTTAGAGAAAAACTGAAAAACATTCTAAATTTCACTAACCTAACATAACCCACACCTTTGGCATTGAATAACTTCTATATTTGGCATACTAGAATTTTTTAATTATTTCTACAGAGTTCAGAGGGTGATAGCGCATCACGCCCCACCCTTTAAACAACGAATTTTGCACATTTTTTCAAAATTTTTCAAACCGAGTTTACCTTAGGGGTGATCATTTCTCATACATTCGATTTTTAGAGTGTTTAAAAACTTTACTTATCTTACCGTGTGACACGTCGCTGGATTCGGCTCGACGAACTGCACCAGGATCTGAAACAAAAAACTGAAATTAACGCAGCACTTTAGAGAAAAACTGAAAAACATTCTAAATTTCACTAACCTAACATAACCCACACCTTTGGCATTGAATAACTTCTATATTTGGCATACTAGAATTTTTTAATTATTTCTACAGAGTTCAGAGGGTGATAGCGCATCACGCCCCACCCTTTAAACAACGAATTTTGCACATTTTTTCAAAATTTTTCAAACCGAGTTTACCTTAGGGGTGATCATTTCTCATACATTCGATTTTTAGAGTGTTTAAAAACTTTACTTATCTTACCGTGTGACACGTCGCTGGATTCGGCTCGACGAACTGCACCAGGATCTGAAACAAAAAACTGAAATTAACGCAGCACTTTAGAGAAAAACTGAAAAACATTCTAAATTTCACTAACCTAACATAACCCACACCTTTGGCATTGAATAACTTCTATATTTGGCATACTAGAATTTTTTAATTATTTCTACAGAGTTCAGAGGGTGATAGCGCATCACGCCCCACCCTTTAAACAACGAATTTTGCACATTTTTTCAAAATTTTTCAAACCGAGTTTACCTTAGGGGTGATCATTTCTCATACATTCGATTTTTAGAGTGTTTAAAAACTTTACTTATCTTACCGTGTGACACGTCGCTGGATTCGGCTCGACGAACTGCACCAGGATCTGAAACAAAAAACTGAAATTAACGCAGCACTTTAGAGAAAAACTGAAAAACATTCTAAATTTCACTAACCTAACATAACCCACACCTTTGGCATTGAATAACTTCTATATTTGGCATACTAGAATTTTTTAATTATTTCTACAGAGTTCAGAGGGTGATAGCGCATCACGCCCCACCCTTTAAACAACGAATTTTGCACATTTTTTCAAAATTTTTCAAACCGAGTTTACCTTAGGGGTGATCATTTCTCATACATTCGATTTTTAGAGTGTTTAAAAACTTTACTTATCTTACCGTGTGACACGTCGCTGGATTCGGCTCGACGAACTGCACCAGGATCTGAAACAAAAAACTGAAATTAACGCAGCACTTTAGAGAAAAACTGAAAAACATTCTAAATTTCACTAACCTAACATAACCCACACCTTTGGCATTGAATAACTTCTATATTTGGCATACTAGAATTTTTTAATTATTTCTACAGAGTTCAGAGGGTGATAGCGCATCACGCCCCACCCTTTAAACAACGAATTTTGCACATTTTTTCAAAATTTTTCAAACCGAGTTTACCTTAGGGGTGATCATTTCTCATACATTCGATTTTTAGAGTGTTTAAAAACTTTACTTATCTTACCGTGTGACACGTCGCTGGATTCGGCTCGACGAACTGCACCAGGATCTGAAACAAAAAACTGAAATTAACGCAGCACTTTAGAGAAAAACTGAAAAACATTCTAAATTTCACTAACCTAACATAACCCACACCTTTGGCATTGAATAACTTCTATATTTGGCATACTAGAATTTTTTAATTATTTCTACAGAGTTCAGAGGGTGATAGCGCATCACGCCCCACCCTTTAAACAACGAATTTTGCACATTTTTTCAAAATTTTTCAAACCGAGTTTACCTTAGGGGTGATCATTTCTCATACATTCGATTTTTAGAGTGTTTAAAAACTTTACTTATCTTACCGTGTGACACGTCGCTGGATTCGGCTCGACGAACTGCACCAGGATCTGAAACAAAAAACTGAAATTAACGCAGCACTTTAGAGAAAAACTGAAAAACATTCTAAATTTCACTAACCTAACATAACCCACACCTTTGGCATTGAATAACTTCTATATTTGGCATACTAGAATTTTTTAATTATTTCTACAGAGTTCAGAGGGTGATAGCGCATCACGCCCCACCCTTTAAACAACGAATTTTGCACATTTTTTCAAAATTTTTCAAACCGAGTTTACCTTAGGGGTGATCATTTCTCATACATTCGATTTTTAGAGTGTTTAAAAACTTTACTTATCTTACCGTGTGACACGTCGCTGGATTCGGCTCGACGAACTGCACCAGGATCTGAAACAAAAAACTGAAATTAACGCAGCACTTTAGAGAAAAACTGAAAAACATTCTAAATTTCACTAACCTAACATAACCCACACCTTTGGCATTGAATAACTTCTATATTTGGCATACTAGAATTTTTTAATTATTTCTACAGAGTTCAGAGGGTGATAGCGCATCACGCCCCACCCTTTAAACAACGAATTTTGCACATTTTTTCAAAATTTTCGCCCGCCCACCCACCCATTTGTGTCATCGGGTATGAAGAATTCCTCACTTTTGCTTCGGGCAATTCTTTGACGAAATACAACTTTATATTAAACTAAGCAAGATTATTGCTTTTGAATATTTTGGCAGAACGGGACTGCTCTACATAGAGCAAAGTTCCAATTTGGTACAGTCGACTGCTCTACACGGTCTCTAGCCTAATAAGTAGTAATAGTAATAGTAAGTAATTTATGTAAGACATTGTTTCACCTTAATATTATAATTTCCTGTGATTTTTATCTCTGTTAAGATTTAACTTAGTTTTATCGACCCGAAGTGACGACTGCAGCTGCTAGCTGTGAATCAATAGGTACATTACTTTAGGACTTATTTATACATTCATCTGATACGGACGCTCTTTACACGTCTTAATTATATCGTTTGACAAATCCTACCCCACGGAAAAATGTTCGGACTTAGGACACCCGATCCCAAGCACCTATTTGCTGCCAAAGAGACTTCCAAGTCACGCGACGACGGTAAAGCGATGACAGAGAGAGCTGGTTCCTCTGACAGGTGCGACGAGCAACCAAGTAAGGTTCGACTGAGTGTCGGGGAGATCGAGGCGCGCTCCTCAGAATCACCGCCCCCGCCGCGACTCGCCGCGAGCCAGCCGGCTGCCGGCGGCTCGAAGATGATAACGTCTCCGACTCGCCTCGCTAGCAGGGTGGGCTCGCGGAGCGCTGCGGCGGCAGCCACGACGACCGGGGCTGACAAATCCCCGACAATCAAGACGACCAAGTACCAGAACAGGACAGCAGAGGCGAAAGCTTGCCTCATGCGTGCCAAACTTCACCTGGGAAACAGCCGAAACCTAAAAAGTGAAATCAAAAATGAAGTCTCAGAAGCGATCCAGAGGCTATATGCATTGGTGAAAGAAGCAGAAGAAGAAACGGTGGGAAAGAGGAAAACGGACAAGGTAAAAGGAAAGGAGGAAGAAAAAGAAGAAAGGCCACAAAAATCGGAAGAAATCTTAAAGAAAATGGAAGAGCATAGTAAACTGCTTAGCGAAAATAGATTAGAAATGGAAAAGCTGACAGACGCGTTAAGGAAGCAACAGGAATGGCATGAGAAAAGAGGTACATATGCAAGCGTAGCGGCAGGCTCTCCAAAGAAACAACCTCTGGAAGCAACTGCTATGCACTCTATTATCGTGGCTTCTAGGGACGAGAACGAGACAGGGGAACAGGTGTATGAGAGACTACGGAAGGTTGTAAATGCAAAGGAGGAAGGAGCAAGAATTGACAGAATAAGAAGAGCAAGGGACAGAAAAATCATAGTGGGATGCAGGAGTGAGGAAGAAATCAAGAGAGTAAAATTAAAGATAGCAGAGAAGGAGGGACAGTTGAGTGTAGAAGACATTAAGAACAAGGATCCTCTTATCATCCTGTATGGCGTCCTGAATTGCAATTCGGACGATGATATAGTGAGAGCAATCCGGGGGCAAAACAAAAACATATTGCGAGATGTGAAAGCGGAAGACGACCGCATAGAGATCAGGTTCCGACGCAGGGCAAGAAACTCGCTTACATCCCACGTTGTAGCCAAAGTGTCGCCCCGGATGTGGCAGTGCATTACCACCGCAGGGGCTGTACACATAGACATGCAGAGAGTCAGAGCTGCCGACCAGTCCCCCCTAGTGCAGTGTTCACGCTGCCTAGGGTATGGACATGGAAAGCGGTTCTGTCCCGACGCAGTCGATGTGTGCAGCCACTGCGGCGGAACTCACTTGAAAACAGAGTGCCCGGACTTCCTCACCGACGTCCCCCCGAGCTGCACAAATTGCGTCAAGGCAAAGGCGACCAGAACGGACCACAACGCTTTCAGCAATGACTGCCCGGTGAGGCGCAAGTGGGATACACTTGCGAGAACCACCGTGGCGTACTGCTGAGGGCGTCGAAGGCGTTCAATATAAAATCATTCAAGCCAACCTGAAAAAGAAGCGGTTAGCGACTGACGAAGTCTTTATAGAAGCCGTCCAACGCAAGGCAGCTGCCGTACTCTTACAGGAACCTTACGTGGGGAGCCAAAGAAAACTAAAGACGTATCCGGGGGTGAGGGTCTACCAGAACATTAAGCAAGGAGAAGGAATGGTAAAAGCCGCTATAGCAGTCCTAGACCCTACGCTAGATGTCATCCAGTACCCGCATCTTACCACCAACAACATCGCTGTGGTAGGAATACGGACCAGTGCCTGGCAGGTGACTCTCATCTCTATTTACCTCGAAGGGGACAAACCCTTGCCTCCATACCTCGATCACTTGTCCAAAATAATTCTGGAGCTAGGACCAAGAAGGCTCGTTATAGGAGGGGATGCCAACGCCTGGAGCACTTGGTGGGGAAGCGTGAATACCAACTCCAGAGGCGATGAGATGATGGACGCTGTCGGAGAATGGGGACTCCAGGTACTCAATTCAAACAACTCAATACCGACCTTCGATGACATTAGAGGTGGCAAGCGATACACAAGTCATGTCGACATCACAGTATGCTCTGATGACATGCTACCCCTGGTGGAGGACTGGACTGTAGTGGAAAAACTGACGAGCTCGGATCACAATGGTATCACATTCAGCATACGGCTGCATAAATCACACGGCATACATATCACACGCACGACACGGCTCTACAATACGAGGAAAGCGAATTGGGACCTGTTTCGTGAGAAACTGGCCGAATTCAAAGAAGAAAACAACCTCACAATCGAAGAAGTAGAGCACATACACAATACAGAACAAATAGAAACGACACTACACACATACACGCAAGTAATTACACAGGCATGCACACAAACAATCCCTACTAAAAAACTCACACAAACACTTACCATACCATGGTGGTCCGAGGAACTCGCACAGTTGAAACGAGAAGTCACCACCAGGAAGAGAAGACTCCGCTGCGCCGCGCCGATCCGGAGGCCGAAGGTTCTCGCTGAGTACCTGGAAAAGAAAGCAGAATACGAATTAAAGGCAGAAAAGGCAAGGACTCAGAGTTGGAAGGATTTCTGCAGTAGACAGGACAGGGAGGGGGTATGGGATGGAATATATAGGGTGATAGGCAGGACAAGAAGCAGGGAAGAGGATCTACCGCTTCAGATTAACGGAAAAGTGTTGGACGCAAAAGGCTCCGTGGAAGCCTTAGCGGATACTTTTTACCCTAGAGATCTCGTGGAGACCGACAACGCCGAACACCGCACGATTAGGGCTGAAGCAGAGAGAGTGAACGATGGGCAACAAGATGGTCATTGCGACCCACCTTTCACACAGACTGAGTTGCATAGCGCAGTGAATTCCTTCAACCCGAAAAAGGCACCCGGAGCTGACGGTTTCACGGCCGACATATGCCGAATGGCAATTAAACACGACCCGGAATGGTTCTTGGCGTGTTTAAACAAATGCCTGGAGTACGGCCACTTCCCTGATCCATGGAAGGAAGCCACAGTCATTGTGTTGCGGAAACCCGGAAAAGACACCTACACAGACCCTAAATCATATAGACCAATCGGACTCCTTCCAGTTATGGGAAAAATCTTCGAGAAGATGTTGATCAGCCGAATGAAGTTTCACCTAATTCCGAGGATGAGTACTCGCCAGTTCGGATTCATGCCCCAGAAGAGCACCGAAGACTCCCTCTATATCCTAATGCGGCATATCTACGAGAAGTTGGACCAAAAACGCATCGTAACTCTGGTATCGCTGGATATAGAGGGGGCCTTCGACAGCGCATGGTGGCCAGCCATCAGAGTCCGACTGGCAGAGGAAGAGTGCCCCATAAACCTAAGAAGGCTGATCGATAGCTATCTTCGCAATCGCAGAGTCAGAATCCGATACTCTGGAGAAGAGTATGCTAAAAACACGGAAAAGGGGTGTGTGCAGGGATCGATAGGGGGCCCTCTGCTCTGGAATTTGCTCCTGGATCCACTCCTCAAGGACCTAGAAAAGAGACAGGATCATGTACAGGCGTTTGCGGATGATGTGGTCCTTGTGTTCGATGGTGGGACCGCACTGGAGATAGAGGAGCGTGCCAATGCCGCTCTCGAGCATGTCTGGGCGTGGGGAGTCCGGAATAAGCTTAGGTTTGCACCACAAAAAACCAAGGCAATGGTCATAACGCGTAAGCTTAAGTTTGACTCCCCTCGCCTGAGCATGGGCGGGATCGACATTGACATGTCAAATGAAATCAAATTGCTCGGTCTTACCATCGACTACAAGTTGACTTTCAACGCCCATATCGCTAACGTCTGTCGCAAGGCGCTTAGTTTTTATAAGCAACTGTCGCGCGCCGCTAAAATCCACTGGGGCCTGCAGCCTGAAATCTTACGTACATTGTACACAGCAGTGGTAGAGCCAACAATAATGTACGCGGCCAGCGTTTGGGCGCCGGCAACGAACAAAATAAAGGTCAAGAAGGAACTGGATTCTGTGCAGCGTGGTTTCGCACAGAAAATCATCAAGGGGTACAAAACGGTATCCTTCAACTCGGCTCTATTACTCGCCGGGTTGCTTCCGCTGGATATCAGAATCCGGGAAGCGGCCTTGCTTTATGAGCTGAAGAGAGGTTACACCC
>OU452183.1:20000-57500 GCA_911728515.1 Peribatodes rhomboidaria
AACTGAAAAACATTCTAAATTTCACTAACCTAACATAACCCACACCTTTGGCATTGAATAACTTCTATATTTGGCATACTAGAATTTTTTAATTATTTCTACAGAGTTCAGAGGGTGATAGCGCATCACGCCCCACCCTTTAAACAACGAATTTTGCACATTTTTTCAAAATTTTTCAAACCGAGTTTACCTTAGGGGTGATCATTTCTCATACATTCGATTTTTAGAGTGTTTAAAAACTTTACTTATCTTACCGTGTGACACGTCGCTGGATTCGGCTCGACGAACTGCACCAGGATCTGAAACAAAAAACTGAAATTAACGCAGCACTTTAGAGAAAAACTGAAAAACATTCTAAATTTCACTAACCTAACATAACCCACACCTTTGGCATTGAATAACTTCTATATTTGGCATACTAGAATTTTTTAATTATTTCTACAGAGTTCAGAGGGTGATAGCGCATCACGCCCCACCCTTTAAACAACGAATTTTGCACATTTTTTCAAAATTTTTCAAACCGAGTTTACCTTAGGGGTGATCATTTCTCATACATTCGATTTTTAGAGTGTTTAAAAACTTTACTTATCTTACCGTGTGACACGTCGCTGGATTCGGCTCGACGAACTGCACCAGGATCTGAAACAAAAAACTGAAATTAACGCAGCACTTTAGAGAAAAACTGAAAAACATTCTAAATTTCACTAACCTAACATAACCCACACCTTTGGCATTGAATAACTTCTATATTTGGCATACTAGAATTTTTTAATTATTTCTACAGAGTTCAGAGGGTGATAGCGCATCACGCCCCACCCTTTAAACAACGAATTTTGCACATTTTTTCAAAATTTTTCAAACCGAGTTTACCTTAGGGGTGATCATTTCTCATACATTCGATTTTTAGAGTGTTTAAAAACTTTACTTATCTTACCGTGTGACACGTCGCTGGATTCGGCTCGACGAACTGCACCAGGATCTGAAACAAAAAACTGAAATTAACGCAGCACTTTAGAGAAAAACTGAAAAACATTCTAAATTTCACTAACCTAACATAACCCACACCTTTGGCATTGAATAACTTCTATATTTGGCATACTAGAATTTTTTAATTATTTCTACAGAGTTCAGAGGGTGATAGCGCATCACGCCCCACCCTTTAAACAACGAATTTTGCACATTTTTTCAAAATTTTTCAAACCGAGTTTACCTTAGGGGTGATCATTTCTCATACATTCGATTTTTAGAGTGTTTAAAAACTTTACTTATCTTACCGTGTGACACGTCGCTGGATTCGGCTCGACGAACTGCACCAGGATCTGAAACAAAAAACTGAAATTAACGCAGCACTTTAGAGAAAAACTGAAAAACATTCTAAATTTCACTAACCTAACATAACCCACACCTTTGGCATTGAATAACTTCTATATTTGGCATACTAGAATTTTTTAATTATTTCTACAGAGTTCAGAGGGTGATAGCGCATCACGCCCCACCCTTTAAACAACGAATTTTGCACATTTTTTCAAAATTTTTCAAACCGAGTTTACCTTAGGGGTGATCATTTCTCATACATTCGATTTTTAGAGTGTTTAAAAACTTTACTTATCTTACCGTGTGACACGTCGCTGGATTCGGCTCGACGAACTGCACCAGGATCTGAAACAAAAAACTGAAATTAACGCAGCACTTTAGAGAAAAACTGAAAAACATTCTAAATTTCACTAACCTAACATAACCCACACCTTTGGCATTGAATAACTTCTATATTTGGCATACTAGAATTTTTTAATTATTTCTACAGAGTTCAGAGGGTGATAGCGCATCACGCCCCACCCTTTAAACAACGAATTTTGCACATTTTTTCAAAATTTTTCAAACCGAGTTTACCTTAGGGGTGATCATTTCTCATACATTCGATTTTTAGAGTGTTTAAAAACTTTACTTATCTTACCGTGTGACACGTCGCTGGATTCGGCTCGACGAACTGCACCAGGATCTGAAACAAAAAACTGAAATTAACGCAGCACTTTAGAGAAAAACTGAAAAACATTCTAAATTTCACTAACCTAACATAACCCACACCTTTGGCATTGAATAACTTCTATATTTGGCATACTAGAATTTTTTAATTATTTCTACAGAGTTCAGAGGGTGATAGCGCATCACGCCCCACCCTTTAAACAACGAATTTTGCACATTTTTTCAAAATTTTTCAAACCGAGTTTACCTTAGGGGTGATCATTTCTCATACATTCGATTTTTAGAGTGTTTAAAAACTTTACTTATCTTACCGTGTGACACGTCGCTGGATTCGGCTCGACGAACTGCACCAGGATCTGAAACAAAAAACTGAAATTAACGCAGCACTTTAGAGAAAAACTGAAAAACATTCTAAATTTCACTAACCTAACATAACCCACACCTTTGGCATTGAATAACTTCTATATTTGGCATACTAGAATTTTTTAATTATTTCTACAGAGTTCAGAGGGTGATAGCGCATCACGCCCCACCCTTTAAACAACGAATTTTGCACATTTTTTCAAAATTTTTCAAACCGAGTTTACCTTAGGGGTGATCATTTCTCATACATTCGATTTTTAGAGTGTTTAAAAACTTTACTTATCTTACCGTGTGACACGTCGCTGGATTCGGCTCGACGAACTGCACCAGGATCTGAAACAAAAAACTGAAATTAACGCAGCACTTTAGAGAAAAACTGAAAAACATTCTAAATTTCACTAACCTAACATAACCCACACCTTTGGCATTGAATAACTTCTATATTTGGCATACTAGAATTTTTTAATTATTTCTACAGAGTTCAGAGGGTGATAGCGCATCACGCCCCACCCTTTAAACAACGAATTTTGCACATTTTTTCAAAATTTTTCAAACCGAGTTTACCTTAGGGGTGATCATTTCTCATACATTCGATTTTTAGAGTGTTTAAAAACTTTACTTATCTTACCGTGTGACACGTCGCTGGATTCGGCTCGACGAACTGCACCAGGATCTGAAACAAAAAACTGAAATTAACGCAGCACTTTAGAGAAAAACTGAAAAACATTCTAAATTTCACTAACCTAACATAACCCACACCTTTGGCATTGAATAACTTCTATATTTGGCATACTAGAATTTTTTAATTATTTCTACAGAGTTCAGAGGGTGATAGCGCATCACGCCCCACCCTTTAAACAACGAATTTTGCACATTTTTTCAAAATTTTTCAAACCGAGTTTACCTTAGGGGTGATCATTTCTCATACATTCGATTTTTAGAGTGTTTAAAAACTTTACTTATCTTACCGTGTGACACGTCGCTGGATTCGGCTCGACGAACTGCACCAGGATCTGAAACAAAAAACTGAAATTAACGCAGCACTTTAGAGAAAAACTGAAAAACATTCTAAATTTCACTAACCTAACATAACCCACACCTTTGGCATTGAATAACTTCTATATTTGGCATACTAGAATTTTTTAATTATTTCTACAGAGTTCAGAGGGTGATAGCGCATCACGCCCCACCCTTTAAACAACGAATTTTGCACATTTTTTCAAAATTTTTCAAACCGAGTTTACCTTAGGGGTGATCATTTCTCATACATTCGATTTTTAGAGTGTTTAAAAACTTTACTTATCTTACCGTGTGACACGTCGCTGGATTCGGCTCGACGAACTGCACCAGGATCTGAAACAAAAAACTGAAATTAACGCAGCACTTTAGAGAAAAACTGAAAAACATTCTAAATTTCACTAACCTAACATAACCCACACCTTTGGCATTGAATAACTTCTATATTTGGCATACTAGAATTTTTTAATTATTTCTACAGAGTTCAGAGGGTGATAGCGCATCACGCCCCACCCTTTAAACAACGAATTTTGCACATTTTTTCAAAATTTTTCAAACCGAGTTTACCTTAGGGGTGATCATTTCTCATACATTCGATTTTTAGAGTGTTTAAAAACTTTACTTATCTTACCGTGTGACACGTCGCTGGATTCGGCTCGACGAACTGCACCAGGATCTGAAACAAAAAACTGAAATTAACGCAGCACTTTAGAGAAAAACTGAAAAACATTCTAAATTTCACTAACCTAACATAACCCACACCTTTGGCATTGAATAACTTCTATATTTGGCATACTAGAATTTTTTAATTATTTCTACAGAGTTCAGAGGGTGATAGCGCATCACGCCCCACCCTTTAAACAACGAATTTTGCACATTTTTTCAAAATTTTTCAAACCGAGTTTACCTTAGGGGTGATCATTTCTCATACATTCGATTTTTAGAGTGTTTAAAAACTTTACTTATCTTACCGTGTGACACGTCGCTGGATTCGGCTCGACGAACTGCACCAGGATCTGAAACAAAAAACTGAAATTAACGCAGCACTTTAGAGAAAAACTGAAAAACATTCTAAATTTCACTAACCTAACATAACCCACACCTTTGGCATTGAATAACTTCTATATTTGGCATACTAGAATTTTTTAATTATTTCTACAGAGTTCAGAGGGTGATAGCGCATCACGCCCCACCCTTTAAACAACGAATTTTGCACATTTTTTCAAAATTTTTCAAACCGAGTTTACCTTAGGGGTGATCATTTCTCATACATTCGATTTTTAGAGTGTTTAAAAACTTTACTTATCTTACCGTGTGACACGTCGCTGGATTCGGCTCGACGAACTGCACCAGGATCTGAAACAAAAAACTGAAATTAACGCAGCACTTTAGAGAAAAACTGAAAAACATTCTAAATTTCACTAACCTAACATAACCCACACCTTTGGCATTGAATAACTTCTATATTTGGCATACTAGAATTTTTTAATTATTTCTACAGAGTTCAGAGGGTGATAGCGCATCACGCCCCACCCTTTAAACAACGAATTTTGCACATTTTTTCAAAATTTTTCAAACCGAGTTTACCTTAGGGGTGATCATTTCTCATACATTCGATTTTTAGAGTGTTTAAAAACTTTACTTATCTTACCGTGTGACACGTCGCTGGATTCGGCTCGACGAACTGCACCAGGATCTGAAACAAAAAACTGAAATTAACGCAGCACTTTAGAGAAAAACTGAAAAACATTCTAAATTTCACTAACCTAACATAACCCACACCTTTGGCATTGAATAACTTCTATATTTGGCATACTAGAATTTTTTAATTATTTCTACAGAGTTCAGAGGGTGATAGCGCATCACGCCCCACCCTTTAAACAACGAATTTTGCACATTTTTTCAAAATTTTTCAAACCGAGTTTACCTTAGGGGTGATCATTTCTCATACATTCGATTTTTAGAGTGTTTAAAAACTTTACTTATCTTACCGTGTGACACGTCGCTGGATTCGGCTCGACGAACTGCACCAGGATCTGAAACAAAAAACTGAAATTAACGCAGCACTTTAGAGAAAAACTGAAAAACATTCTAAATTTCACTAACCTAACATAACCCACACCTTTGGCATTGAATAACTTCTATATTTGGCATACTAGAATTTTTTAATTATTTCTACAGAGTTCAGAGGGTGATAGCGCATCACGCCCCACCCTTTAAACAACGAATTTTGCACATTTTTTCAAAATTTTTCAAACCGAGTTTACCTTAGGGGTGATCATTTCTCATACATTCGATTTTTAGAGTGTTTAAAAACTTTACTTATCTTACCGTGTGACACGTCGCTGGATTCGGCTCGACGAACTGCACCAGGATCTGAAACAAAAAACTGAAATTAACGCAGCACTTTAGAGAAAAACTGAAAAACATTCTAAATTTCACTAACCTAACATAACCCACACCTTTGGCATTGAATAACTTCTATATTTGGCATACTAGAATTTTTTAATTATTTCTACAGAGTTCAGAGGGTGATAGCGCATCACGCCCCACCCTTTAAACAACGAATTTTGCACATTTTTTCAAAATTTTTCAAACCGAGTTTACCTTAGGGGTGATCATTTCTCATACATTCGATTTTTAGAGTGTTTAAAAACTTTACTTATCTTACCGTGTGACACGTCGCTGGATTCGGCTCGACGAACTGCACCAGGATCTGAAACAAAAAACTGAAATTAACGCAGCACTTTAGAGAAAAACTGAAAAACATTCTAAATTTCACTAACCTAACATAACCCACACCTTTGGCATTGAATAACTTCTATATTTGGCATACTAGAATTTTTTAATTATTTCTACAGAGTTCAGAGGGTGATAGCGCATCACGCCCCACCCTTTAAACAACGAATTTTGCACATTTTTTCAAAATTTTTCAAACCGAGTTTACCTTAGGGGTGATCATTTCTCATACATTCGATTTTTAGAGTGTTTAAAAACTTTACTTATCTTACCGTGTGACACGTCGCTGGATTCGGCTCGACGAACTGCACCAGGATCTGAAACAAAAAACTGAAATTAACGCAGCACTTTAGAGAAAAACTGAAAAACATTCTAAATTTCACTAACCTAACATAACCCACACCTTTGGCATTGAATAACTTCTATATTTGGCATACTAGAATTTTTTAATTATTTCTACAGAGTTCAGAGGGTGATAGCGCATCACGCCCCACCCTTTAAACAACGAATTTTGCACATTTTTTCAAAATTTTTCAAACCGAGTTTACCTTAGGGGTGATCATTTCTCATACATTCGATTTTTAGAGTGTTTAAAAACTTTACTTATCTTACCGTGTGACACGTCGCTGGATTCGGCTCGACGAACTGCACCAGGATCTGAAACAAAAAACTGAAATTAACGCAGCACTTTAGAGAAAAACTGAAAAACATTCTAAATTTCACTAACCTAACATAACCCACACCTTTGGCATTGAATAACTTCTATATTTGGCATACTAGAATTTTTTAATTATTTCTACAGAGTTCAGAGGGTGATAGCGCATCACGCCCCACCCTTTAAACAACGAATTTTGCACATTTTTTCAAAATTTTTCAAACCGAGTTTACCTTAGGGGTGATCATTTCTCATACATTCGATTTTTAGAGTGTTTAAAAACTTTACTTATCTTACCGTGTGACACGTCGCTGGATTCGGCTCGACGAACTGCACCAGGATCTGAAACAAAAAACTGAAATTAACGCAGCACTTTAGAGAAAAACTGAAAAACATTCTAAATTTCACTAACCTAACATAACCCACACCTTTGGCATTGAATAACTTCTATATTTGGCATACTAGAATTTTTTAATTATTTCTACAGAGTTCAGAGGGTGATAGCGCATCACGCCCCACCCTTTAAACAACGAATTTTGCACATTTTTTCAAAATTTTTCAAACCGAGTTTACCTTAGGGGTGATCATTTCTCATACATTCGATTTTTAGAGTGTTTAAAAACTTTACTTATCTTACCGTGTGACACGTCGCTGGATTCGGCTCGACGAACTGCACCAGGATCTGAAACAAAAAACTGAAATTAACGCAGCACTTTAGAGAAAAACTGAAAAACATTCTAAATTTCACTAACCTAACATAACCCACACCTTTGGCATTGAATAACTTCTATATTTGGCATACTAGAATTTTTTAATTATTTCTACAGAGTTCAGAGGGTGATAGCGCATCACGCCCCACCCTTTAAACAACGAATTTTGCACATTTTTTCAAAATTTTTCAAACCGAGTTTACCTTAGGGGTGATCATTTCTCATACATTCGATTTTTAGAGTGTTTAAAAACTTTACTTATCTTACCGTGTGACACGTCGCTGGATTCGGCTCGACGAACTGCACCAGGATCTGAAACAAAAAACTGAAATTAACGCAGCACTTTAGAGAAAAACTGAAAAACATTCTAAATTTCACTAACCTAACATAACCCACACCTTTGGCATTGAATAACTTCTATATTTGGCATACTAGAATTTTTTAATTATTTCTACAGAGTTCAGAGGGTGATAGCGCATCACGCCCCACCCTTTAAACAACGAATTTTGCACATTTTTTCAAAATTTTTCAAACCGAGTTTACCTTAGGGGTGATCATTTCTCATACATTCGATTTTTAGAGTGTTTAAAAACTTTACTTATCTTACCGTGTGACACGTCGCTGGATTCGGCTCGACGAACTGCACCAGGATCTGAAACAAAAAACTGAAATTAACGCAGCACTTTAGAGAAAAACTGAAAAACATTCTAAATTTCACTAACCTAACATAACCCACACCTTTGGCATTGAATAACTTCTATATTTGGCATACTAGAATTTTTTAATTATTTCTACAGAGTTCAGAGGGTGATAGCGCATCACGCCCCACCCTTTAAACAACGAATTTTGCACATTTTTTCAAAATTTTTCAAACCGAGTTTACCTTAGGGGTGATCATTTCTCATACATTCGATTTTTAGAGTGTTTAAAAACTTTACTTATCTTACCGTGTGACACGTCGCTGGATTCGGCTCGACGAACTGCACCAGGATCTGAAACAAAAAACTGAAATTAACGCAGCACTTTAGAGAAAAACTGAAAAACATTCTAAATTTCACTAACCTAACATAACCCACACCTTTGGCATTGAATAACTTCTATATTTGGCATACTAGAATTTTTTAATTATTTCTACAGAGTTCAGAGGGTGATAGCGCATCACGCCCCACCCTTTAAACAACGAATTTTGCACATTTTTTCAAAATTTTTCAAACCGAGTTTACCTTAGGGGTGATCATTTCTCATACATTCGATTTTTAGAGTGTTTAAAAACTTTACTTATCTTACCGTGTGACACGTCGCTGGATTCGGCTCGACGAACTGCACCAGGATCTGAAACAAAAAACTGAAATTAACGCAGCACTTTAGAGAAAAACTGAAAAACATTCTAAATTTCACTAACCTAACATAACCCACACCTTTGGCATTGAATAACTTCTATATTTGGCATACTAGAATTTTTTAATTATTTCTACAGAGTTCAGAGGGTGATAGCGCATCACGCCCCACCCTTTAAACAACGAATTTTGCACATTTTTTCAAAATTTTTCAAACCGAGTTTACCTTAGGGGTGATCATTTCTCATACATTCGATTTTTAGAGTGTTTAAAAACTTTACTTATCTTACCGTGTGACACGTCGCTGGATTCGGCTCGACGAACTGCACCAGGATCTGAAACAAAAAACTGAAATTAACGCAGCACTTTAGAGAAAAACTGAAAAACATTCTAAATTTCACTAACCTAACATAACCCACACCTTTGGCATTGAATAACTTCTATATTTGGCATACTAGAATTTTTTAATTATTTCTACAGAGTTCAGAGGGTGATAGCGCATCACGCCCCACCCTTTAAACAACGAATTTTGCACATTTTTTCAAAATTTTTCAAACCGAGTTTACCTTAGGGGTGATCATTTCTCATACATTCGATTTTTAGAGTGTTTAAAAACTTTACTTATCTTACCGTGTGACACGTCGCTGGATTCGGCTCGACGAACTGCACCAGGATCTGAAACAAAAAACTGAAATTAACGCAGCACTTTAGAGAAAAACTGAAAAACATTCTAAATTTCACTAACCTAACATAACCCACACCTTTGGCATTGAATAACTTCTATATTTGGCATACTAGAATTTTTTAATTATTTCTACAGAGTTCAGAGGGTGATAGCGCATCACGCCCCACCCTTTAAACAACGAATTTTGCACATTTTTTCAAAATTTTTCAAACCGAGTTTACCTTAGGGGTGATCATTTCTCATACATTCGATTTTTAGAGTGTTTAAAAACTTTACTTATCTTACCGTGTGACACGTCGCTGGATTCGGCTCGACGAACTGCACCAGGATCTGAAACAAAAAACTGAAATTAACGCAGCACTTTAGAGAAAAACTGAAAAACATTCTAAATTTCACTAACCTAACATAACCCACACCTTTGGCATTGAATAACTTCTATATTTGGCATACTAGAATTTTTTAATTATTTCTACAGAGTTCAGAGGGTGATAGCGCATCACGCCCCACCCTTTAAACAACGAATTTTGCACATTTTTTCAAAATTTTTCAAACCGAGTTTACCTTAGGGGTGATCATTTCTCATACATTCGATTTTTAGAGTGTTTAAAAACTTTACTTATCTTACCGTGTGACACGTCGCTGGATTCGGCTCGACGAACTGCACCAGGATCTGAAACAAAAAACTGAAATTAACGCAGCACTTTAGAGAAAAACTGAAAAACATTCTAAATTTCACTAACCTAACATAACCCACACCTTTGGCATTGAATAACTTCTATATTTGGCATACTAGAATTTTTTAATTATTTCTACAGAGTTCAGAGGGTGATAGCGCATCACGCCCCACCCTTTAAACAACGAATTTTGCACATTTTTTCAAAATTTTTCAAACCGAGTTTACCTTAGGGGTGATCATTTCTCATACATTCGATTTTTAGAGTGTTTAAAAACTTTACTTATCTTACCGTGTGACACGTCGCTGGATTCGGCTCGACGAACTGCACCAGGATCTGAAACAAAAAACTGAAATTAACGCAGCACTTTAGAGAAAAACTGAAAAACATTCTAAATTTCACTAACCTAACATAACCCACACCTTTGGCATTGAATAACTTCTATATTTGGCATACTAGAATTTTTTAATTATTTCTACAGAGTTCAGAGGGTGATAGCGCATCACGCCCCACCCTTTAAACAACGAATTTTGCACATTTTTTCAAAATTTTTCAAACCGAGTTTACCTTAGGGGTGATCATTTCTCATACATTCGATTTTTAGAGTGTTTAAAAACTTTACTTATCTTACCGTGTGACACGTCGCTGGATTCGGCTCGACGAACTGCACCAGGATCTGAAACAAAAAACTGAAATTAACGCAGCACTTTAGAGAAAAACTGAAAAACATTCTAAATTTCACTAACCTAACATAACCCACACCTTTGGCATTGAATAACTTCTATATTTGGCATACTAGAATTTTTTAATTATTTCTACAGAGTTCAGAGGGTGATAGCGCATCACGCCCCACCCTTTAAACAACGAATTTTGCACATTTTTTCAAAATTTTTCAAACCGAGTTTACCTTAGGGGTGATCATTTCTCATACATTCGATTTTTAGAGTGTTTAAAAACTTTACTTATCTTACCGTGTGACACGTCGCTGGATTCGGCTCGACGAACTGCACCAGGATCTGAAACAAAAAACTGAAATTAACGCAGCACTTTAGAGAAAAACTGAAAAACATTCTAAATTTCACTAACCTAACATAACCCACACCTTTGGCATTGAATAACTTCTATATTTGGCATACTAGAATTTTTTAATTATTTCTACAGAGTTCAGAGGGTGATAGCGCATCACGCCCCACCCTTTAAACAACGAATTTTGCACATTTTTTCAAAATTTTTCAAACCGAGTTTACCTTAGGGGTGATCATTTCTCATACATTCGATTTTTAGAGTGTTTAAAAACTTTACTTATCTTACCGTGTGACACGTCGCTGGATTCGGCTCGACGAACTGCACCAGGATCTGAAACAAAAAACTGAAATTAACGCAGCACTTTAGAGAAAAACTGAAAAACATTCTAAATTTCACTAACCTAACATAACCCACACCTTTGGCATTGAATAACTTCTATATTTGGCATACTAGAATTTTTTAATTATTTCTACAGAGTTCAGAGGGTGATAGCGCATCACGCCCCACCCTTTAAACAACGAATTTTGCACATTTTTTCAAAATTTTTCAAACCGAGTTTACCTTAGGGGTGATCATTTCTCATACATTCGATTTTTAGAGTGTTTAAAAACTTTACTTATCTTACCGTGTGACACGTCGCTGGATTCGGCTCGACGAACTGCACCAGGATCTGAAACAAAAAACTGAAATTAACGCAGCACTTTAGAGAAAAACTGAAAAACATTCTAAATTTCACTAACCTAACATAACCCACACCTTTGGCATTGAATAACTTCTATATTTGGCATACTAGAATTTTTTAATTATTTCTACAGAGTTCAGAGGGTGATAGCGCATCACGCCCCACCCTTTAAACAACGAATTTTGCACATTTTTTCAAAATTTTTCAAACCGAGTTTACCTTAGGGGTGATCATTTCTCATACATTCGATTTTTAGAGTGTTTAAAAACTTTACTTATCTTACCGTGTGACACGTCGCTGGATTCGGCTCGACGAACTGCACCAGGATCTGAAACAAAAAACTGAAATTAACGCAGCACTTTAGAGAAAAACTGAAAAACATTCTAAATTTCACTAACCTAACATAACCCACACCTTTGGCATTGAATAACTTCTATATTTGGCATACTAGAATTTTTTAATTATTTCTACAGAGTTCAGAGGGTGATAGCGCATCACGCCCCACCCTTTAAACAACGAATTTTGCACATTTTTTCAAAATTTTTCAAACCGAGTTTACCTTAGGGGTGATCATTTCTCATACATTCGATTTTTAGAGTGTTTAAAAACTTTACTTATCTTACCGTGTGACACGTCGCTGGATTCGGCTCGACGAACTGCACCAGGATCTGAAACAAAAAACTGAAATTAACGCAGCACTTTAGAGAAAAACTGAAAAACATTCTAAATTTCACTAACCTAACATAACCCACACCTTTGGCATTGAATAACTTCTATATTTGGCATACTAGAATTTTTTAATTATTTCTACAGAGTTCAGAGGGTGATAGCGCATCACGCCCCACCCTTTAAACAACGAATTTTGCACATTTTTTCAAAATTTTTCAAACCGAGTTTACCTTAGGGGTGATCATTTCTCATACATTCGATTTTTAGAGTGTTTAAAAACTTTACTTATCTTACCGTGTGACACGTCGCTGGATTCGGCTCGACGAACTGCACCAGGATCTGAAACAAAAAACTGAAATTAACGCAGCACTTTAGAGAAAAACTGAAAAACATTCTAAATTTCACTAACCTAACATAACCCACACCTTTGGCATTGAATAACTTCTATATTTGGCATACTAGAATTTTTTAATTATTTCTACAGAGTTCAGAGGGTGATAGCGCATCACGCCCCACCCTTTAAACAACGAATTTTGCACATTTTTTCAAAATTTTTCAAACCGAGTTTACCTTAGGGGTGATCATTTCTCATACATTCGATTTTTAGAGTGTTTAAAAACTTTACTTATCTTACCGTGTGACACGTCGCTGGATTCGGCTCGACGAACTGCACCAGGATCTGAAACAAAAAACTGAAATTAACGCAGCACTTTAGAGAAAAACTGAAAAACATTCTAAATTTCACTAACCTAACATAACCCACACCTTTGGCATTGAATAACTTCTATATTTGGCATACTAGAATTTTTTAATTATTTCTACAGAGTTCAGAGGGTGATAGCGCATCACGCCCCACCCTTTAAACAACGAATTTTGCACATTTTTTCAAAATTTTTCAAACCGAGTTTACCTTAGGGGTGATCATTTCTCATACATTCGATTTTTAGAGTGTTTAAAAACTTTACTTATCTTACCGTGTGACACGTCGCTGGATTCGGCTCGACGAACTGCACCAGGATCTGAAACAAAAAACTGAAATTAACGCAGCACTTTAGAGAAAAACTGAAAAACATTCTAAATTTCACTAACCTAACATAACCCACACCTTTGGCATTGAATAACTTCTATATTTGGCATACTAGAATTTTTTAATTATTTCTACAGAGTTCAGAGGGTGATAGCGCATCACGCCCCACCCTTTAAACAACGAATTTTGCACATTTTTTCAAAATTTTCGCCCGCCCACCCACCCATTTGTGTCATCGGGTATGAAGAATTCCTCACTTTTGCTTCGGGCAATTCTTTGACGAAATACAACTTTATATTAAACTAAGCAAGATTATTGCTTTTGAATATTTTGGCAGAACGGGACTGCTCTACATAGAGCAAAGTTCCAATTTGGTACAGTCGACTGCTCTACACGGTCTCTAGCCTAATAAGTAGTAATAGTAATAGTAAGTAATTTATGTAAGACATTGTTTCACCTTAATATTATAATTTCCTGTGATTTTTATCTCTGTTAAGATTTAACTTAGTTTTATCGACCCGAAGTGACGACTGCAGCTGCTAGCTGTGAATCAATAGGTACATTACTTTAGGACTTATTTATACATTCATCTGATACGGACGCTCTTTACACGTCTTAATTATATCGTTTGACAAATCCTACCCCACGGAAAAATGTTCGGACTTAGGACACCCGATCCCAAGCACCTATTTGCTGCCAAAGAGACTTCCAAGTCACGCGACGACGGTAAAGCGATGACAGAGAGAGCTGGTTCCTCTGACAGGTGCGACGAGCAACCAAGTAAGGTTCGACTGAGTGTCGGGGAGATCGAGGCGCGCTCCTCAGAATCACCGCCCCCGCCGCGACTCGCCGCGAGCCAGCCGGCTGCCGGCGGCTCGAAGATGATAACGTCTCCGACTCGCCTCGCTAGCAGGGTGGGCTCGCGGAGCGCTGCGGCGGCAGCCACGACGACCGGGGCTGACAAATCCCCGACAATCAAGACGACCAAGTACCAGAACAGGACAGCAGAGGCGAAAGCTTGCCTCATGCGTGCCAAACTTCACCTGGGAAACAGCCGAAACCTAAAAAGTGAAATCAAAAATGAAGTCTCAGAAGCGATCCAGAGGCTATATGCATTGGTGAAAGAAGCAGAAGAAGAAACGGTGGGAAAGAGGAAAACGGACAAGGTAAAAGGAAAGGAGGAAGAAAAAGAAGAAAGGCCACAAAAATCGGAAGAAATCTTAAAGAAAATGGAAGAGCATAGTAAACTGCTTAGCGAAAATAGATTAGAAATGGAAAAGCTGACAGACGCGTTAAGGAAGCAACAGGAATGGCATGAGAAAAGAGGTACATATGCAAGCGTAGCGGCAGGCTCTCCAAAGAAACAACCTCTGGAAGCAACTGCTATGCACTCTATTATCGTGGCTTCTAGGGACGAGAACGAGACAGGGGAACAGGTGTATGAGAGACTACGGAAGGTTGTAAATGCAAAGGAGGAAGGAGCAAGAATTGACAGAATAAGAAGAGCAAGGGACAGAAAAATCATAGTGGGATGCAGGAGTGAGGAAGAAATCAAGAGAGTAAAATTAAAGATAGCAGAGAAGGAGGGACAGTTGAGTGTAGAAGACATTAAGAACAAGGATCCTCTTATCATCCTGTATGGCGTCCTGAATTGCAATTCGGACGATGATATAGTGAGAGCAATCCGGGGGCAAAACAAAAACATATTGCGAGATGTGAAAGCGGAAGACGACCGCATAGAGATCAGGTTCCGACGCAGGGCAAGAAACTCGCTTACATCCCACGTTGTAGCCAAAGTGTCGCCCCGGATGTGGCAGTGCATTACCACCGCAGGGGCTGTACACATAGACATGCAGAGAGTCAGAGCTGCCGACCAGTCCCCCCTAGTGCAGTGTTCACGCTGCCTAGGGTATGGACATGGAAAGCGGTTCTGTCCCGACGCAGTCGATGTGTGCAGCCACTGCGGCGGAACTCACTTGAAAACAGAGTGCCCGGACTTCCTCACCGACGTCCCCCCGAGCTGCACAAATTGCGTCAAGGCAAAGGCGACCAGAACGGACCACAACGCTTTCAGCAATGACTGCCCGGTGAGGCGCAAGTGGGATACACTTGCGAGAACCACCGTGGCGTACTGCTGAGGGCGTCGAAGGCGTTCAATATAAAATCATTCAAGCCAACCTGAAAAAGAAGCGGTTAGCGACTGACGAAGTCTTTATAGAAGCCGTCCAACGCAAGGCAGCTGCCGTACTCTTACAGGAACCTTACGTGGGGAGCCAAAGAAAACTAAAGACGTATCCGGGGGTGAGGGTCTACCAGAACATTAAGCAAGGAGAAGGAATGGTAAAAGCCGCTATAGCAGTCCTAGACCCTACGCTAGATGTCATCCAGTACCCGCATCTTACCACCAACAACATCGCTGTGGTAGGAATACGGACCAGTGCCTGGCAGGTGACTCTCATCTCTATTTACCTCGAAGGGGACAAACCCTTGCCTCCATACCTCGATCACTTGTCCAAAATAATTCTGGAGCTAGGACCAAGAAGGCTCGTTATAGGAGGGGATGCCAACGCCTGGAGCACTTGGTGGGGAAGCGTGAATACCAACTCCAGAGGCGATGAGATGATGGACGCTGTCGGAGAATGGGGACTCCAGGTACTCAATTCAAACAACTCAATACCGACCTTCGATGACATTAGAGGTGGCAAGCGATACACAAGTCATGTCGACATCACAGTATGCTCTGATGACATGCTACCCCTGGTGGAGGACTGGACTGTAGTGGAAAAACTGACGAGCTCGGATCACAATGGTATCACATTCAGCATACGGCTGCATAAATCACACGGCATACATATCACACGCACGACACGGCTCTACAATACGAGGAAAGCGAATTGGGACCTGTTTCGTGAGAAACTGGCCGAATTCAAAGAAGAAAACAACCTCACAATCGAAGAAGTAGAGCACATACACAATACAGAACAAATAGAAACGACACTACACACATACACGCAAGTAATTACACAGGCATGCACACAAACAATCCCTACTAAAAAACTCACACAAACACTTACCATACCATGGTGGTCCGAGGAACTCGCACAGTTGAAACGAGAAGTCACCACCAGGAAGAGAAGACTCCGCTGCGCCGCGCCGATCCGGAGGCCGAAGGTTCTCGCTGAGTACCTGGAAAAGAAAGCAGAATACGAATTAAAGGCAGAAAAGGCAAGGACTCAGAGTTGGAAGGATTTCTGCAGTAGACAGGACAGGGAGGGGGTATGGGATGGAATATATAGGGTGATAGGCAGGACAAGAAGCAGGGAAGAGGATCTACCGCTTCAGATTAACGGAAAAGTGTTGGACGCAAAAGGCTCCGTGGAAGCCTTAGCGGATACTTTTTACCCTAGAGATCTCGTGGAGACCGACAACGCCGAACACCGCACGATTAGGGCTGAAGCAGAGAGAGTGAACGATGGGCAACAAGATGGTCATTGCGACCCACCTTTCACACAGACTGAGTTGCATAGCGCAGTGAATTCCTTCAACCCGAAAAAGGCACCCGGAGCTGACGGTTTCACGGCCGACATATGCCGAATGGCAATTAAACACGACCCGGAATGGTTCTTGGCGTGTTTAAACAAATGCCTGGAGTACGGCCACTTCCCTGATCCATGGAAGGAAGCCACAGTCATTGTGTTGCGGAAACCCGGAAAAGACACCTACACAGACCCTAAATCATATAGACCAATCGGACTCCTTCCAGTTATGGGAAAAATCTTCGAGAAGATGTTGATCAGCCGAATGAAGTTTCACCTAATTCCGAGGATGAGTACTCGCCAGTTCGGATTCATGCCCCAGAAGAGCACCGAAGACTCCCTCTATATCCTAATGCGGCATATCTACGAGAAGTTGGACCAAAAACGCATCGTAACTCTGGTATCGCTGGATATAGAGGGGGCCTTCGACAGCGCATGGTGGCCAGCCATCAGAGTCCGACTGGCAGAGGAAGAGTGCCCCATAAACCTAAGAAGGCTGATCGATAGCTATCTTCGCAATCGCAGAGTCAGAATCCGATACTCTGGAGAAGAGTATGCTAAAAACACGGAAAAGGGGTGTGTGCAGGGATCGATAGGGGGCCCTCTGCTCTGGAATTTGCTCCTGGATCCACTCCTCAAGGACCTAGAAAAGAGACAGGATCATGTACAGGCGTTTGCGGATGATGTGGTCCTTGTGTTCGATGGTGGGACCGCACTGGAGATAGAGGAGCGTGCCAATGCCGCTCTCGAGCATGTCTGGGCGTGGGGAGTCCGGAATAAGCTTAGGTTTGCACCACAAAAAACCAAGGCAATGGTCATAACGCGTAAGCTTAAGTTTGACTCCCCTCGCCTGAGCATGGGCGGGATCGACATTGACATGTCAAATGAAATCAAATTGCTCGGTCTTACCATCGACTACAAGTTGACTTTCAACGCCCATATCGCTAACGTCTGTCGCAAGGCGCTTAGTTTTTATAAGCAACTGTCGCGCGCCGCTAAAATCCACTGGGGCCTGCAGCCTGAAATCTTACGTACATTGTACACAGCAGTGGTAGAGCCAACAATAATGTACGCGGCCAGCGTTTGGGCGCCGGCAACGAACAAAATAAAGGTCAAGAAGGAACTGGATTCTGTGCAGCGTGGTTTCGCACAGAAAATCATCAAGGGGTACAAAACGGTATCCTTCAACTCGGCTCTATTACTCGCCGGGTTGCTTCCGCTGGATATCAGAATCCGGGAAGCGGCCTTGCTTTATGAGCTGAAGAGAGGTTACACCCGGCGGATAATAGGAGACCGAGAGATGGAGGCACCCATGCTGTACAGAGCAAAGCCACATCCAGCGCTGCAGAAACAGCTGGAATTCACCTGCGTGGCGGACGGAGCAACGCTCGAACAACACCTCAACGATGGCCTGAATATCTTTACCGACGGCAGTAAAATAGAAGGGAAAGTCGGAGCGGCACTATCCATATGGACTGGGGCCGCTGAGACTAGTACCCGAAAGTTGAGGCTTGACGAGCGCTGCTCCGTCTACCAAGCAGAGCTGTTAGCTCTTGTCGAAGCGACTAGGGAAATCATCAAGAGATCGCACTCTACATGTAGCATATTTTGTGATTCCCGTTCCGCACTAGAATCGGTGACAAACATCGATTCCCTCCATCCCCTCGCTGCTGAAACCAGAAACAACATTTACGAACTGGAACGCCAAAATAAAATAGTAAGGCTTTTCTGGATCAAAGCTCACGTGGGGATGGAGGGGAACGAGAGAGCGGACGAGCTGGCGAAGACTGCTGCATTGACTCTAAAAGTACGGCCAAAGTATAACAGCATACCAATTTCATTCGCCAAGAGAGCCATTCGGTGTGACTCACTTGCGGAATGGAACAAGCGATATCAGACCGCCGTGCAAGGGTCCGTAACAAAAGTATTCTTCCCGGACGCGATAAGAGCATACCGTTTAGTAAAAAAGCTTGACCTAGATCACATCTTGGTACAATTATTCACGGGACACGGTGGATTCTCCTCGTACTTGCACAGATTCAAGTGCAAGGAGAGTCCATCGTGTATCTGTGAACCCGATGCCGAGGAAAGCGTCCTGCACGTCGTCACTGAGTGTCCTGTGTTTGGTAGGCTAAGATTTGAAACTGAAATTGCTATTGACAAAGAAATTAAAATAAAATACCTGCATGAAATCTTAGAAAATAAAATTAGTAGATATAAGTTCATAGAATATTGTAAACAGATAATAATTAAAGTTGTGAATAGAAATAAAACGTAATTAACAGGTGCACTACTATACAATTGAGTTTGCATATGATAGTGCCCAATTACTGTAAAAAGAGAATAAGAAACAAAAACTATGTATTATATATTTATGATTAGCACAAATAAGATAAAATTTTAAGATGTTGAAAGATAGATATAAAAATGTGTACGCCTAAAATTATTGCACCCGCTAAATCCTCTCTCCCTAAAATAAATATAAATTAAAAGAAACATATCATTATGATGATAACTATGCAGAAATTAGGAAAAGTAGTCTGGACTTTATAGTTCAAGAAAAGTGCGAAAGATGACGGATAAAAGAAAGAACAAGTATGTGGAATAAAAGTACGAGAAGCATAAAAGCGAGAACTGGAATGGATGGTTTAAGTGCAGATCAGGGCTCCGGTGTATCCGGGGGTAGGATAAATAATTAAAAAAAAAAAAAAAAAAAAAAAAAAAAAAAAAAACCAGTCGTCTCCAAACCCCAGCCGTGAGCGGACGTGTCCACCACAAACTCGGGGAATCCGGACAACTGAGTGAGTTGGGAAGAAAAGGGGAAATCGGAGTGATCGGGGAGTTCGGAGTGAACGGACACTTCGGAAAGATAGGAGTGATCGGGTAGTGCGGAGAAATCGGAGTGATCGGGGAAGTCGGAGTGTTTGCCGGATTGGCTGAGACTCGACCAAGCTTTTCGGAGCTCAGTCATCGTCTGCCACTGCCACCGCGAGGACGTCGGATAGCCCGGGGAGGTGGTCTCCTGTCAGGTGAGTGACCGGGGAATCCGGGGAAGAGGGGGAAAGTGTGCGGCCCATACCTCACTTCGGTGACGCGTCCCAGCCAAAGCAACTCCCCCAAATCCCCGGGCCTGTGGGCCGAAGGGAAGAAAGGGAAAAGCGATCGCGCTCCACACCCTCACTTCGGTGAGCGTGCATAGCCGAAGCGCCTCCTCTATTCCACCGGGCTCTAAAGGGTCGGGGAAAAGGGAATAGGGTGACACGGTTCGCCGGTCATCACTTTCTCAAATCCCCGAGCTCTCCGTCACTCACTTGCCAGTGCAGGCTACCCTCTCTTGGCTTAACCCACCGGGGAAAATTGGCAAAACGACCGCTTGCGGAGACTTGCCCTTTTTACCCCGGAGGGCCCAGCACTCCGAGTCCACGCCCGTCTGCCCCGAGGCAATCCCATCACTCCGGATACAAGTGAGTCCGCCGCGAAACTCTTTATTCCCCGAGGAAGCCCTGGACGAAAAAGGGAAAAGTGATCGTCGCGAGTGACCTGCCCGTTTGCACCGTGCAAACCCGGCAACCCGGCCAATCAAGAAAAGCCACCCTTTTTTCCCCGAGGAAACCCCAACAATCCGGTAACTCCGGCTTTAAAAGAGCCAAGTGATCGTTGAGATTGACATAGTGCAAAAGCGTAAAATCAGTGAAAAGGGCAATAAAAAGTGTCAACGTGAGTTAAGTGCCTCAAGACGTCGCGAGCTCCACTCCGTATTATCCGCTAATAGCGGATACTCGCTAATAGCGGAAAACTGGACTTCGTTGCAACCACAGCCACCCTCAACCACTAAGGACTCTAAGGAGGACTTCCACCCTTGCCGTAGCAGAACACTCGAGCACCACACCGAGGCACAAGGACTTAAACACTGGTAAGTGATAGTATAGACCAATTACTAAGTGAAAGTGAAACAGATAGGGAAAGTGTGCTCGTTGGTCAATGGGCTGTTTGAATACATCTGTTAATTCATAATAAACCAAGATGTCAGTACATAGAACTCCGGAAAAGAAAAAGCTTAGCCCCAGCCCTATCAAAGAAAACAACCAGACAACCGACAGACGTCTGACTTTTTCAGTCAACTCAAGCCAACCCTCCAGTCAATTTGAGATAGATTTTCCCATCTCAATAAACAATAAAACTAAGGACTCCTCCAGTCAATCCTGCAGCCAGAACAATGATAAAGACTTTAAAAACGAAATTATCAACCTTACCAACCTCATATTGAAGAAAATCTCTGAAAACAAAAGCGTAACTAAGCTAAACAAAGACGACATAATAAAAGCAGTAAATAACATACAGACACTGACCAACAAGCACACTTGCACTCTCAATTGCGATGACCCCCACCATGAGCTAGGGCAAGCAGGGCAAGCGGCCTCTCTCACAGAGGAACTAGACCGGGACAGGCTCAGAGTCGTTTTCAAGGAGATTGTCCAAACGGAAATGAATGAGATTAGAAAAGAAATCGCCTCCATCCGCCGAGATCCCCCAATTCCCCGAAACCCGGAGATTAGGAACTATGCGGCTGTGACTGGGAACTCGAATTACATAACGCGACCCCCCATCAACAATACTAGCAAACAAAACACTGCAGCAGCTACTGCCATCAAGTACAAACCTGCTATCATTGTCACTCCCAAGAACAAGACTGCAAGCTCAACCGAAACTTTAATTGCTTGGCAACAATCCATAAGCTTTAGAGACACCAACTTTGCCCCGGCCGACACAAAAATGATCTCAAACAACAGACTCAAGATAACATTCGACAACCACGAGCAAATGAATACCACCCTGAACAAGACAAAGAACTCTAGCTGCCAGATAGAGGCCCGCGAATGCAAGGAACTCAAGCCTATGATTATCATCAAAGGAATCAGCAACAGCACTGCACCAGAACAACTCGTTAACCTCATTCTCTCTCAAAATGACAATGTGAAAGCGGCAACAACAAATCCAGGAGATATAACATACAGCTTCAAACGAAACAACAGGAACCCTGCGCTGTACAACGCCGTACTTACAACCACACCAAGCGTCTGGAAAGCTATCATCTCTAGCGAACGAGTCAACATCGACCACCAACGGGCACATGTGGAAAATTACGTTCCGGTCCTACACTGCTTCAAGTGCCTGCAGTTCGGGCACACCCGCAAATGGTGCAAAAACGAAGAGGCAGTGTGCTCCCACTGCGCCTCCAGCGGACACGTCTTCTCAGAATGCCCCCACAAGAACGATCCCAACAAGCTCAAATGCATCAACTGTGAACGAAGACACAACAAACTGTCCAACACTCATAGTGCTACCTCCATACACTGCCCCATCGCGGCGAGAATGGCTGAAGAGATAATATCAAGAACAAACTATGGGGAGTAATCCTGCAAGTCCCCCCCGTCTGAGCAATCCCGCTTTAAGCTGCCTGCAGGCAAACCTGCAGCGCAGCAGGAATGCGTTACAGGAACTTAAAGTGTATATACATAAGAACGAAATAGACTTAGTACTGATTCAAGAACCCTACACAAGCAACACAGGAAAACTCTCCGATCTCCCCGGATATACGACTTTCCAGTTTCCCCACAGCAACTCTAAGGACAACCCGGTGAAGTCAGCTATTATCATCAGAGACAACAAGTACTCAGCAATAGCACAGCAACGATACTCCGATCAAAATCTAGCCATAATACAACTTAAATGCAGCAATGGCCACAAGATTTCGCTCATTTCTGCGTACATCGAGCCCTTCGTCAAAAGTCGCAACTGCAGCACGGATGTCAACGCAGAAAGAAATCTGGGGAAACTAGACATCTTCCTCGATGATCACCCTGGACAAACACACCTTATAGGTGGAGACTTCAACGGATGGAACAGAGCATGGGGCTCCCCAAGGAACAACCAACGAGGCATCGCGATACTGGACTTTATCACACTGCACGACCTCCAGATATGCAACGTGGGCAACACCCCCACCAGGTGTGCCATCAACCACGGGAAGCTCGTCAACTCCATCGTGGATCTGACACTCACGCTAAACCCGCGCAGTGGCAGCAACATCGTCATTGACTCATGGACAGTCGACCCCCTTATATGTACGGAATCCGATCATGACGCCATCACATTTACTTTAAAACTAAACCAGACTAAACTAGCAAAGAACCTTAACAACAGCACTTTTAAATACAATACTTCTCAAGCTAAATGGGACCAAATTAGTGAATCCTTTAAAGAGGCTGTTCAAGCACGTCTGGATCAACACACACATGTTACACCAAATGAGATCCAGAACCTCAACTCGGAGCAACTTAACGACTACATCATTGACATGACGACAGCTATACAGCGAGCTTGCAATTCTATCTTTCCTAGAGCCAACATACACCCAAATCGTGCCCCATGGTGGAGCACGGAGCTAGAAGAAATGAAGCAAAAGGTCATAGGAAACCACCACTTGGTTAGCCGACTCGCCAGAAGACAGCATCCACTCGCAGAAGCACTCAAAGATAAACAAACTTTGAAAAACCAGTATGCAGAAGCAATCAAGCAGGCCTCAATCGAGCACTTCAAGCAATTCTGTAGCAGCCAGGGGAAAGAGGATGTCTGGAGCATCACCAATAAAATTATCAAAACCAGACCCCCAAAATTGCCACCAGCCACACTCAAGAAAGAAGACGGGTCTTGGACCACTGATACCGAAGACACTGCAGAAGCCCTCATAAACCGATTCTTTCCCGATGACAATAGCCACAGCGATACTATGGAACACCGGAGCATCAGAGCTAAAATGAACCCCGTAATTAATACACCTTCTGATGTCCCCTTCAACCCGATAGAAATTATGGAAACCTTTAGAATGATGAACCCAAAGAAAGCTCCAGGACCTGACCACTTGACTGCTGACATATGCCTACAATTTACCAAGAGCTTCCCTAACATAACACAAAACATTATGAATCGCTGTCTAGAACTCGAGTACTTCCCCGAAGTCTGGAAAATTGCCCAGGCGAAAATTATTCCAAAGCCGGGCAAAGAAGACTACTCCAGCGCCTCTGCCTTCAGACCCATCGGACTTATAAATGTATTTGGAAAAGCCCTGGAAAAACTGATAACCGGCAGACTTATGCACCACATCTACCGCAATAAACTGGACTGCAAAAGGCAATATGGATTTAAGCTACAGACGTCAACCAATCAAGCTATACAGGACGCTATCAATCACATTAACACAGCTCGATCTGCGGGCAACCAGGTGCTAGCTGTGTCACTGGACATAAAGGCTGCATTTGACAATGCCTGGTGGCCTGTCATATTTCAACAACTAAGAAACTTAAGATGCCCCGCTAACATTTTCAGAACCTTACTCAGTTATGTGACCAACCGAAAAGTGCTTATCTACTATGCAGACTATGTAACCGCCAAAAACATGACAAAAGGCTGCGTACAGGGGTCAGTCTGCGGACCCGCGCTTTGGAACATCATCCTAGACCAGTTGCTAACAATACAACTTCCGGAAGGATGCCATGTGCAGGCATACGCAGACGATGTCCTTCTAATCACGCAAGCCCAGAACGTCAACCGACTCGAAATCGTGACAAACGAAGCACTCCAGCAAATTTTTAACTGGGGAAAAGAGGTAAAACTCGAATTCGGACCAGACAAGACACAGGTGATTCCATTCACGAACCAGGCAAGGAAATGCAATATCAGCATCAACACCGCGATAATACAAATGAGCTCAAAGATTAAATATCTTGGAGTCATAATTGACCAAAAGCTCAAGTTTATACAGCACACTGAGTATATTATTGAAAAAGCAAACAAAATTTATCGCAAACTATCGATGTACATAAGACCCACCTGGGGCGTCCACCCCGAAAACATACGCACTATATACCGGCAGGTGATTCAGCCTATAGTTTACTACGCTGCAGGCATATGGGCTGACACCTTAAAATACAAAAAAGTTTACAAAAAACTCATGTCTTTACAGAGAATGTTTGCAATAAAAATCATACACGGGTTCAGAACCAATAGCACGGCGGCATCCATCTCAATCGCGCAACTCATCCCACTTCCCGAGAAGATAAAAGAAATCGCAGACACAGAGCGCACCAAGTTTCTGGGAACCTCAATTCATCTACCTTCAGACCTACACATCGAAACACCTACAACGCCATCCGAACTGGCACATCCGGCTGAGAGAATGGGAATCACTTACCAAGAAATCGGATCAACGGAGGAATTCGACGAATTCAGCCCGGAACTGCTAGACTCCTGGCAAATTTACACAGACGGATCAAAACACAACGATCGGGTCGGGGCAGCGGTTGTATACATTGACGCCAACGGCATCGTCAAACGAAAGGAAAAATACAAGCTACATGATTGCTGCTCTGTTTTTCAAGCAGAATTAATAGCTATTGAGAAAGCCTGCGCTTGGATAGAAAAACACCACCCCGCCCAATCTGTCATCCTATCTGACTCTAAGTCAGGCCTTACTGAACTCGCCAACCCTTATACATGCAACCCAATAGCGAATCGTATCCACAATGCCATTAGGAAAATTCGCTACCTCGGAAGCAATGTCCGATTCGTGTGGATTCGAGCACACATCGGAATCGGCGGTAACGAGATAGCAGACCTCACAGCAAAAGAAGCCACCAATCTTCACAAAACTCCGGACTATTCGCTCATCCCCATCAGCCACATCAAGTATATAAACAGACACATTTCGTTTAACAAAATGGCGGAACTCTTTGAGGAATGCACCTACACTCGCACACTATTTACTGATTATAACAGTTTTACAAATTTCCTCAAAAACGTCAAAATAAACTTTGCTCTAACACAAATACTTACCAACCACGGTTACCACAAAGCCTATCTTAATAGGTTTAAAATTACCACAAATAATCTCTGCCCCTGTGACAATCTGTCGATCCAAACCCTTGAGCACCTAATGCAACAATGCCCCAGATTCTCCAGAGCCCGCACAGAATACGAAACCTTAACACGCAGATTAATCAACCCATACAACTTGACTGAAATAGCCCAACATGAACAGCCCATAGAAGCCCTCCAAAACTACGTTGGATATATAATAAAACAATTAAAGAAATTTAACGGAACATAAAAGAAAGTAATATCCTCTCTGTTGAGTCACGTAAAACCCTGGCAATCTCTACGCTCTGACCTGTCCCGAGCCGATGCCTACAAACTTTTTACAATATTATACTTAACCCATCGAACCCCACGTGCCACGAGCTAATGGCGGCGGGAAATATGGGTGCCACAAACTCACGGGGCAATCAGCGCATCAAGGCGGGGAAAAATGGGCGCCACACACACACACGTGGTAATCAGCGCAAAATAACACTACACCAGACCAGCTGGGAGAGGACCTGGCGCGGGAGACATGCCAAATCTGGGTATTGTCCCTGTCACATGGGCGCAAGCACGATAAGGTTGGTCAAGTTATTAAATCTACCCATAATCTACGTACAGCTCCAGACATGCCGCTATCCAGACTCTCCACGGTCATCGAGAAACATCATGGGGTCCGAAGAAATAAGAAAGACAAGGTAAGGTCTGAATTCCCCGACCCCCGACCTGAACAGGCCGGGGAATGCAGAGAATAGCGGCTCAAGTATGGACAGCCATTGGCTCGATTCCCCGGCTTCCCCGGACTCCTCCGGCCAATATGGATACTGAATATTTTACGGAGTAAGCGGGGAGAACGGGTGATTCGGGGAAGACGGCCAATAAAGGGAAAACGGGGAAGAAAGGGAAGTCGGGCAAGGAAGGGAAAAGACGGGCAACTAGGGGTAATATTGAGTGAACGGGCAAGAAGGGGAAAACGGACAAAAGGTGGAAAACAAGTAGTACATATGTATATAGTAGAACGTATATTATTCAGTCAGTCACTTTTATGTTATATGTGTTGTATATGGAATTTGTATATATATGTCGGGGAAACATAGAGAAATAGGAAGCCGAGCCTTCACATCTCACTCCTGATATCGGGGAAATGTAGGAAATAGGAGCCACGCCGTCGCATCTGATATCCCACTGATGTCGGAGAAACATAGGAAAGGCCGCCTCGCTGTGACCTTCCACTTTTGATGACGGGGAAAATCTAGTAGGCCGCGGTGTCGTGTCTAATTTCTGAGTCATCACGGGTATCTATGGTGGGCGTCAAACTTCAGGAACGTTGAAATAAGGGGACAGCATTGAAGGCTTTTCACTAATTTAATTTTACAGTCACTTAGACTACTTATTTAGTGAATGATCACAAAGATGATTGGCGATTTAGAGTAATGGGTTTACGAATGACCATTGCGTGCGACCGCTTTCAGCCCAGTCCTGTCAAACACTGACTGACAGACATGACGTTCGCCCGAAATCCCAAACGCAACTCCATTCGGTGTTAACCGCTCTAAATTACCATAAACAAATCGATTAATCGTCATAAACCACAGATTAAAACTATCGATTAACAACTCTCAAACGGATTTTCTTTATCCAATGATATCTCGCGCCGTCACGGCCATCCTGCATTTTCACACGTCCTCGGGTGAATAGTTCATCTCATCATCTGTGGACAATCATCAAAGTGCTCAAGTAACCACTTAACGCTCGGTCATTCTGACCGTCTCAAATCTACCTCCACAATTTCACAGAAAGCGAACCCAGTTATGGGATAACACAAAACACAGTTAAACCCAATTCTACCAACCATAAACATCGTACCAGAGTATAATCGACTCTTCCAACAGTAACTTCATATTCGTTACCTATCCCCATAAATTGTCATGATAATTGAAAAAAGCAACTTTACTTTTAGTGAAATAAATTGTATTGGGACCAATCGAATAATCGAGGCTAAAACTAAATTATTAATCATACATCCAATGGTCCAAGAATTTAATCAAGCCACATTGAAAATCCAATGACGATACACATACGCGGTTTGGACTTATGAAAACTGCTGTGTCCAATTTCAAACAAATAACATGCCATTAAAGTTGTCACGTAGACTTGCCACACAGGCTAGGTCGTAACTCGTACTATGATGTTACACCGGGAGGAGTTTACTACATAGGCTTACCACACAGGCTAGGTCGTCACTCATACTATAATGCCACAAAAGTAGGGTTGCAACAAAGACTTGCCACACAAGCTTGCCACACAGGTTTGCCACACAGGCTTGCCACACAGGCTAGAACGACATACGCTTGCCACACAGGCTTGCCACACAGGCTTGCTACACCGGCTTGCCACACAGGCTAGTGCCACATAGGATAGTACCTTGCAGATTAGTGCCACACAGGCGAGTGCCACACAGGCTATTGCCACACAGGCTATTACTACACAGGCTACTGTCCTACCGGCTACTGCCCTCCAGGCTTAGTTTTACCAAAAGCATTGACACTTAGTAAGTTATTTATTAACTGCATGACTCACATGTGCCGCAAGCGACAGTTTGACTAAACTGTTTGTGGGTATTTCTAAACTTTAAACAACTCCAATAGAAAATAACACTCTGACATACATCGTTTACGAATATCAAATAAAATGAAAACTTCTCACCGGATTCAATTGCTACTCGCAGGTGATCAATGGCTGCTTCATAGTGCAGGGGCCCAATTCGGAGATAGGAGATTTTCATCTCATCTCGATCTCGATTCATTACTACCCTATTCGGAGATTTGAGATTCTCATCTCACTTTTTTTCGTCCTTGTTGCTCTCGTTTGCAACGTCATAGGTGTGAGAGTGACCAAGATAAAATCTCATCTCATCTCACGCGCAGGAATAGCCCCCCTGGAAGTCTCCACTGCCTCCGACTACTCGAGACATCTCGTGCCACAGCCATCGAGATTATCTCGATCTCGAGCGTATAGAATAAGGCATCTCGAATTCATCCATTTTTTTTCGAGGTATGATGGAATCTCGAGTTGTAAGAATAGCCCTCCAGGCATTGACCGGATCTCGCACGTTGCTGCTGCTAATTTTGGTGCCCTTTTTCGATCAACGAGTGGCGATGTAACCTCGTTGCAGTAGTAACACGTAGGCGTCGACGTTTTGTTCGGTACACTGCTATCTTTCGTCTCTCGTAGTTTGTTAGTTGCGTCACATAGCATAGACTAGGTGTAATCAAACGCCGTCGAGATAATGCAAACGTCTACTCGATGCTCACTCTCTCATTGCCGCTCTGCTGCACTTTATGCACCACGAAGAAACAGTCCGCACACTCCACAATAATAGCACGTACACAGTTTTCTCAGTGCAGGGGCGACCCTATCAGCCATCTGTTGCTATGCCACTTCGCTTCCAGATCATTGTAGAATTGTAGCCAAAGACGGAGCCATATCTTGTTGCTGTGGACGTTATTCTTATCCCACTTCTGATGTCGGGGAAACATAGAGAAATAGGAAGCCGAGCCTTCACATCTCACTCCTGATATCGGGGAAATGTAGGAAATAGGAGCCACGCCGTCGCATCTGATATCCCACTGATGTCGGAGAAACATAGGAAAGGCCGCCTCGCTGTGACCTTCCACTTTTGATGACGGGGAAAATCTAGTAGGCCGCGGTGTCGTGTCTAATTTCTGAGTCATCACGGGTATCTATGGTGGGCGTCAAACTTCAGGAACGTTGAAATAAGGGGACAGCATTGAAGGCTTTTCACTAATTTAATTTTACAGTCACTTAGACTACTTATTTAGTGAATGATCACAAAGATGATTGGCGATTTAGAGTAATGGGTTTACGAATGACCATTGCGTGCGACCGCTTTCAGCCCAGTCCTGTCAAACACTGACTGACAGACATGACGTTCGCCCGAAATCCCAAACGCAACTCCATTCGGTGTTAACCGCTCTAAATTACCATAAACAAATCGATTAATCGTCATAAACCACAGATTAAAACTATCGATTAACAACTCTCAAACGGATTTTCTTTATCCAATGATATCTCGCGCCGTCATATATATCTATACTATAATTATAAATATAATAATTATATCTATCTGTACACTGCTCAATTTTGAAATGTATCTACGAATGTTTTTCTTTGTCCAGCTAATTAGTTAATAAAAATACGTGTTACTCTGATTGATTTTCACTCCTTTTACTCTCTTTACTCCTTTTACTCTTTTTACTCTTTTTACTCTTTTTACTCCTTTTACTCTTTTTACTCTTTTCACTCCTTTTACTCTTTTTACTCTTTTTACTCTTTCTACTCTTTCTACTCATTCTGCTCCGGCTTCCCCGGACTCCCCCGGCTGACGTGGGTGCGGGAGTCCGGGGAGAACGGAGCGGAAGGAGTGAAGGGAGTTAACGGGGAAAAACCGGGAATAAAGGGAAGAATGGGAAGACGAACAATACGGGGGAAACGTAGCAATTTTTATTCTATTTTATTTACTTTTATTTATATATATATATAGTAGCAAATACGCAGATATTTTATTTATGTTATATCATATGTGTTGATATATTATATACTTGCCAATATCCATCTATAAACAATTTAATTATCATATACAAATGTTTACATAATCATATCTATTTATTAATACTGATACTTTAATTTAATTTAAATAATTATATAATATATATGTATATATATTATAAAAAAAAAAAAAAAAAAAAAAAAAAAAAAAAAAAAAAAAAAAAAAAAAAAAAAAATTACGACTATTTACCAGCATCATTCTACATGGCCAAGGTTGCCTATTAACAACTGGGTGGGTGGCTCGGGTGGCCACTGATTGAATTTCATTTCATGTAACTATGTAACTAAGTAGAACACTAAATACCAAACCTGTACTATTACATAATAATTAGATTTAAGAAAGAAGAAGAAGAAGAGAAGAAAAATTTCAAGACTACCACAACAAGTATTCGTAACACCCTACAGAAACTACAGAAGTAATGATGACGGCGCTGTATCCAGATCAGGCTCAATATACGGAGAAGGCCGGGCCCCTCAGTACAAACAAGTAAACAATCTTCAATCTTTGATCACCTAACAGCTGCACTTCAATACCGTACTTACCTCTCGCCTTACCAAATTTCTTCCAGCTCCGCCGGACCGCGTGGCACGCGTAAAGGAGTCTTTAGTGACCTTCCGGCCACGCGGAGGCAGGAGCTTGACGAGGATCCAAAACTGGAACCAAACACTAAAATAAGACGGACTGCGCTGAACTTTTTACACAAACTAAAGATCACATAGTACTGAGGAAGCCTGCCCTGAACCACACACCCAACTAACAACGCTCAGCTATATTATCAAACATCAAACCTCAACCTTCTGAACGAAATCAAGTACCACCTGCAGCGGAAAAGGCGTCCTCCCAACTGCATTAATGAAGAACAAGAAGACACGGAAGACACTGAAGAAGAAGACTTCATGAACTCCGACAACACCTTCAAATCAAGATCGTCACCATCTCATAAGTATCTGAAAATATTTGTAAACAAACCACTGTTAAATTGTCAAATCTATCCAATTGTCCAAACATCAAATAACAATATGTGACCACCCGAGCCTCCAAACCAGTACCAAAACTGAGTATATCGGCATGGGTGCCCATGAGCACATTGCTGCTTCACCTATGCCGATATAGTCATGTTGCAACTACTAACGACGATCTTATTATGATAAAAATTGTAGCAATGCATAAGAACACTTTAACTAAAATTTGTGACAATAGTAATGTATAAAGATGAATAATTGCAACCTTACAAAATAATATTAATAAAACCACTTACTATGTATAATAAACAGTAAATGCAAATGTTATGTAAATATTTAATACCATATCCCTGTATAATATCATTAAGCCTACATAGGTATTACATATAAATCAACAAAATGTATATACTTAAACTCAAATGTGAAATCAGTAAATGTTAATCCACCTACAACAAAGGTAAACTGTAAACTATGTAAAATAAACTTAAAAGAAAAGAAAATAAAAGGTTACTCCCTTCCTTCCTCACCTCTCTCCCTAATCCACACACTACATCCTTCATACACTAACACACACACCAACACACTGTTCTTGGGGAACAGTTAGATGTATCCCGTAAGCTCTTCTGTTCCCCTTAACATTTATAATAAAATCATACAAAAAAAAACCTAACCTAACCTAACCTAACCTAACCTAACCTAACCTAACCTAACCTAACCTAACCTAACCTAACCTAACCAGCCACCCAACGCAAAGCCGCCGCTGTACTCTTGCAGGAACCGTACGTGGGTGCTCTAAAAAGACTAAAAACGTACCCGGGGGTGAGGATGTACCAGAGTACTGAGCAGGGAGAAGGAATGGTGAAAGCCGCCATAGCAGTCCTGGACCCTACGCTGGATGTCATCCAGTACCCACATCTAACCACCAACAACATCGCAGTGGTGGGAATTCGAACCAGTGCCTGGCAGGTGACTCTCATCTCTATTTACCTCGAGGGGGACAAACCTTTGCCACCATACCTCGATCACTTGTCTAAAATAATATTGGAGTTAGGGCCAAGAAGACTTGTCATTGGAGGGGACGCCAACGCCTGGAGCACTTGGTGGGGAAGCATCAGAACCAACTCCAGAGGTGAAGAGATGGTGGACGCTATCGGTGAATGGGGACTCCAGGTACTTAACTCTAACGACTCTATACCGACCTTCGATGACATTAGAGGCGGCAAACGGTACGCAAGTCACGTCGATATCACAGTCTGCTCTGACGACATGCTACCCCTGGTGGAGGACTGGACTGTAGTGGAAAAGCTGACGAGTTCGGACCACAACGGTATTACATTCAACATACGATTACACAAATCACACGGTACACACATCACACGCACAACACGGCTCTACAATACGAGGAAGGCAAATTGGGACCAGTTTCGTGAGAAACTGGCCGAATTCAAAGTAGAAAATAACCTCACAATCGAAGAAGTGGAGCACATACATAGCACAGAACAAATAGAAAGGACACTACACACATACACCCAAGTAATCACACAAACATGCACACTCACAATACCCACCAAAAAACGTACACAAACACTTACCATACCATGGTGGTCCGAAGAACTCGCACAGTTGAAACGAGAAGTCACCACCAGAAGGAGAAGACTCCGCTGCGCCGCGCCGATCCGGAGGCCGAAGGTCCTCGCCGAGTACCTGGAAAAGAAAACAGAATATGAGTTAAAAGCAGAAAAGGCAAGGACACAGAGTTGGAAGGAATTTTGTAGTAGACAGGATAGGGAGGGGGTATGGGATGGGATTTACAGGGTGATAGGCAGGACGAGGAACAGAGAGGAGGATCTACCGCTTCGGGTGGACGATAGGATGTTGGACGCAAAAGGCTCTGTGGAAGTCCTAGCGAATACATTTTACCCAAGAGACCTTGTGGAAAACGACAACGCCGAACACTGCAAAATCAGAACTGAAGCGGAGCGAGTGAACGATGGGCAACAAGATGGCTCTTGCGACCCACCCTTCACATTGACCGAGTTGCATAACGCAGTGAATGCCTTCAACCCGAAGAAGGCCCCCGGAGCTGACGGTTTCACGGCCGATATATGTCAAGAGGCAATTAAACATGACCCAGAATGGTTCTTGGCGTGTCTAAATAAATGCCTGGAATACGGCTATTTCCCCGAACCATGGAAGGAAGCTACGGTAATCGTACTGCGGAAGCCCGGAAAAGATACCTACACCACCCCTAAATCATATAGGCCCATCGGACTCCTCCCAGTTATGGGAAAAATCTTCGAGAAGATGTTGATCGGCCGAATGAAGTTTCACCTAATTCCAAGGATGAGTACTCGCCAGTTCGGATTCATGCCCCAGAAGAGCACCGAAGACTCCCTCTATATCCTAATGCGGCATATTTACGAGAAGTTAGACCGAAAACGAATCGTAACTTTGGTATCGCTTGATATAGAGGGGGCCTTCGACAGCGCATGGTGGCCGGCCATCAGAGTCCGACTGGCTGAGGAAGAGTGCCCTATAAACCTAAGGAGGCTGATCGACAGCTATCTTCAAAATCGTAAAGTCAGAGTCCGATACTCCGGAGAGGAGTATGCCAAGAAAACTGAAAAGGGGTGTGTGCAGGGATCGATAGGGGGTCCTCTTCTGTGGAACTTGCTACTGGACCCACTCCTCAAGGATCTGGAAAGAAGACAGGATTATGTGCAAGCATTCGCGGATGACGTGGTGCTTGTGTTCGATGGTGGGACCGCACTGGAGATCGAGGAACGCGCCAATGCCGCTCTCGAGCATGTTCGGGCGTGGGGAGTCCGAAATAAACTTAGATTTGCACCACATAAAACCATGGCTATGGTCATAACTCGCAAACTCAAATACGACTCTCCACGCCTGAACATGGGCGGGATCGACATTGAAATGTCCAATGAAATCAAAGTGCTCGGTCTCACCATCGACCACAAACTAACGTTCAACACACATGTCGCGAATGTCTGCCGGAAGGCGCTAGGCTTCTACAAACAGCTGTCGCGTGCAGCTAAGATTCACTGGGGCCTACAACCCGAAATTTTGCGTACGCTGTATACGGCTGTAGTGGAGCCTACAATCATGTATGCGGCTAGTGTCTGGGCCCCGGCAACACAAAAAATTAAGATTAGGAAAGAACTGGAGTCCGTGCAACGTGGTTTCGTCCAGAAAATTATAAAAGGCTACAAAACTCTATCTCTCAATTCGGCCCTGTTACTTGCCGGGGTGCTTCCACTGGATATAAGAATCCGGGAAGCAGCCTTGCTTTATGAGCTAAAGAGAGGTTACACCCGGCAGATAATAGGAGACCGAGAGATGGAGACACCTATGCTGTTCAAAACAAAGCCGCATCCAGCACTGCAGAAACAGCTGGAATTTACCTGCGTGGCGGACGGAGCAACACTCGAACAACACCTCGACGATAGCCTGAATATTTTTACAGACGGCAGTAAGATAGAAGGGAAGGTCGGCGCGGCGCTATCCATATGGACTGGTGCCGCGGAGACTAATACCCGTAAACTGAGGCTTGACGAGCGTTGCTCCGTCTACCAAGCGGAGCTGTTAGCTCTTGTTGAAGCGACAAGGGAAATCGCCAGGAGATCGAACTCCACGTGCAGCGTCTTTTGCGATTCTCGTTCCGCTTTAGAGTCGGTGATAAACATCGATTCCCTCCATCCCCTCGCAGCCAAAACCAGGAACAATATCTACGATCTCGAACGCCAAAATAAAACAGTGAGGCTTTTCTGGATAAAGGCCCACGTGGGAATGGAGGGGAACGAAAGAGCGGATGAGCTGGCAAAAGCCGCTGCACTGACCCTTAAAGTAAGACCAAAATATAGCAACGTACCTGTTTCATTCGCCAAGAGAGCCATTCGGTGTGGCTCACTTGGCGAATGGAACCAGCGATACCAGACTGCCGTACAAGGGTCCGTAACTAAAGCATTTTTCCCGGACGCGATAAGGGCATACCGTCTAGTTAAGAAGCTCGAGCTGGATCACATACTAGTACAATTATTCACAGGACACGGTGGATTCTCGTCGTACTTGTACAGATTCAAGTGCAAGGAGAGTCCATCGTGTATCTGTGAACCTGACGCCGAGGAAAGCGTCCTGCACATCGTCACTGAGTGTCCTGTATTCGGTAGACTAAGATACGAAACCGAAATTGCTATTGATAAGGAAATCAAAACAAAACACCTGCACGAAATCATAGAAAATAAAATAAGTAGATATAAGTTTATAGATTACTGTAAGAAGATAATAACAAAAGTTGTAAATAGAAATAAGAAGTAAAGAAAACAGGTGCACTACTATGCAATTAAGTTTGCACTAGATAGTGCCCAAATGATGTAAGAATAGAATTAGAAATAAGCTATGAACAAATAATGTAGTAGAATAGTATAAAAATAAGATATATTAAAGATAAGATAGATCAGGTCTCCGACATACTCGGAGGTAGGAATAAAAAAAAAAAAAAAATAAAAAAAAAATAAAAAAAAAAAAAAAAAAAAAAAAAAAAAACCAGGCACGAAGACCTGCCCTTGGTTGTGGATGGCAGAGTGCTTGACCCAAAAGAGTCGGCGGAAACACTCGCCAGAGTCTTCTACCCGGAGGACAGGGAAGAAGAAGATGACGATGTTCACAGACGGACCCGTGAAATAGCCGAACAAGTAAACGGTTGGAGACATGATGAACAACATGACCCGCCGTTTACTCATCAAGAGCTGATGACCTCTGTGAACAGCTTCAACCCTAAGAAGGCCCCGGGAGCAGACGGCTTAACGGCCGATATCTGCAAGCGCGCTATCTCCCAAGACCCGGGAGTTTACCTATCACTGGCAAATAAATGCCTCGAGTATGGATACTTTCCAAACATTTGGAAGGAGGCAACCGTAGCCATACTGAGGAAGCCTGGCAAAGACACCTATACAGAGCCAAAATCGTATAGGCCGATTGGACTGTTGCCAGTGATGGGTAAAATCTTGGAAAAAATGATGATAAGCCGTTTGAAGTGGTACATCATCCCGAGACTGAGCACACGCCAGTACGGTTTCATGCCCCAGAAGAGCACTGAAGACTCCCTCTATGACCTAGTTGAATACACCCGTGGAAAGTTAAGAGACAAAAAACTGATCACAATGGTGTCGCTAGACATAGAGGGAGCCTTCGACAGCGCATGGTGGCCCGCAATTAGAATCCGACTGGCTGAAGAACAGTGTCCAGTAAACATAAGGAGGATGATGGACAGCTACTTGCAGAATCGACGGGTATCGGTCAGATACGCGGGCGAAGAGGTGACCAGGGAAACAACCAAGGGATGCGTACAGGGCTCCATAGGAGGTCCAATACTTTGGAACCTCCTTTTGGACCCCTTACTTCGAGGTCTCGAAGAGCAGGGAACCTACTGCCAGGCATTCGCCGACGATGTGGTGCTGGTATTCGACGGTGATGCTGCTTTGGAGGTACAACGACAGGCTAATGCCGCTCTCGCCTATGTTCACGAGTGGGGTATCCGGAACAAGCTGAGGTTCGCACCGCACAAAACGAACGCAATGGTTTTAACGCGGAAACTGAAGTATGATACCCCGCACCTGAGCATGGGTGGGACCGACATCGCCATGTCGAAAGAGATCAAGATTTTGGGGCTCTGGATTGACTGCAAGTTGACGTTCAACACCCACACAGGACACGTTTGTAGGAAGGCATTGAACCTGTACAAACAGTTATCCAGAGCCGCCAAAATCAGTTGGGGCCTCCACCCCGAAGTTATCCGCACCATATACACGGCAGTAGTTGAGCCCGTAATCATGTACGCAGCCAGCGTCTGGTCTCCGGCGACAGAAAAGCTAG